>KZ122747.1:3333-23430 GCA_002157025.1 Melampsora abietis-canadensis | reverse complement strand
CTGGATGACTGGTTGGACAAGTCCTTCGACAAAATAAACTGCAATGCGTGAAGGAAAAATCCGGTCCGGCACCCCATGATACCCGAAGCTCGTTACTGACCTAGAGTGGCTCTTTGGAGAGATGGCATTGGGACAGCACAGATGACACAAGAGTTGACCATGAGGTCAGCTGCTGTTTACCCTCATTACCCTCAACGGATCTTTGGAGATGATGAAGAGAACGAAGAAGAAGAAGAAAATGATGAAGAGGATATAGACGAGGATGAAGAGGAGAATGAGGAGGAAGATGACGAAAGCTCAGATACTAGCTTGAGTTCGGCTTTATCCTTATCATTCGGTCGTCCTTATCATCATCATACCTCTCGAGATCGACTGCATTCTTCAATTTCAGCTTGTTCTTCTTCTTCCACTTCATCTGCATCTGCATCAGTTTCAGCTCAAGGCCCTAGTTTCCCTGGATCAAGACGTCGGATTAAGAATGCTTTGGCGGTCTTGGGTACTCGAAGAGCGATCACCAATCGAACTTGGAACGATCTTTGGAATGCTTTACAAACTCTCGAAGTCGTCCTTGATCAAACTCCTTCTTCAGATCTTGGTGTCTTTCTTCCAATCTTTGGTTGGTACAAATCTACTTACACAAGCCTTGACTCACAATTCAAAAACACGCGATTACTCATTACCACCTTGATTTGATTGGTATTCTAGCTCGAATCTCTACTGATATGGAGATCCTCTTGGAGAATATCGCAATTCAAGACAAAGATTATCGACGTGGACTTAGCTCTTCGGAAGCAAAGGCATTAGCGATCTTATTGCAAAAATGGCCTAAGATGGTTGCAGAGCCAAGGTGGGGTTTTGTACGTCAAACAGTCGAGAACGTTAGTCACATATGCTGGACTCAATCCAAAGAGCAGAAAAAAACACCATTTCCCCCCCTCAGCCATATACACTTGATCATTCACCTTTTAGAAAAAGCAAGGACGCCAAGTGTGACTAAAGTTTTTGGATTCGAGGTTAGGATAGGTGCCTAAGCCAATCGCAATCCAAACGGTCGATCGACCTACTTCACAACTCTTGGCGTGTCTGGAAGCTATCATCCTTCTTGGTTCTCCTCGAAAGCTTTCGTTGGCTAGATTAAATCTTGACCATTTACCACTTGCACTTTTGGATCTCGATGAGGTAGTAAGTTGGTATTTGAGCTTTGAGGGATCGCCTATTCCACCCGGTCGCCTTGAAGAAGTACTAGGATCAATCAAGTTACTTGACTTGTCACGCAATCAGCTTACTGGTTCGTGTCCCAGTGTTACTTTTTCTCTACAGTTCACAATCTGTATACCAAATTGACCTATGGTTTGCACATCCTAACAGTTCTCCCGCATTCCTTGCCCTGTGTTCTACCTTCTCTTGAAAGCCTCAATTTGTCTCATAATCCATCCTTAACTCTACCCACCAGTCTGACTCGTTTTAGGTATCTAGAGAGACTCAGTACTAAGGATACTCGACGTAGGAAGAGCAATGTTCGTGCGATTTGGACTGAAATCGGAAACAAAACTCGAACAGAAATGACTTCATCAGATGAAAAAGTACAGTCACTTGTGGTCAATTGTATTCGTCGTATACAACGCTCACTGAAGTGTGGAGAAAGTGTAGATCTAAGTACTTTGGCTGTGCATGTACGTCGTGCGGTCACGAGCGGGTTCGACTGTGAATCTTGTGGACAATTTGTTGCACCAGCAGATGGATTAGCACCGATATATGAACGTGTTAAGTTATTATCTCCGGCTATTAGTTTACCAAGTCCAGCGGATGAAGGACGAGGTCGCGAACTGAGTGGGAGTAGTAGGGGAAGAACAGAGGTTATGAATGTCTTGGGGGATGCAGTTTCGCCTCATGGTTTGAGTTTGGCAGAACGAATAGCAGTAGCAGTAGGAAGTCGGAGTAGAGAATCTACAACACTGATCATTGGGCCTAGAAGGCTTTGTCATAGATGTGCAAGATTACATTTAAGTTTTGATTCATTGGGAGGGATGGATTTGGATCAGAAAGAATGTGAATGTGATGGATGTGAAGAAGAAAGGGAAATTGTTGGAGAGTTAGGCGTTGTGAGATGGGTTAGGAGAAAAGTACCAAGGCCAAATGAACAAAAGGTTTCTTTATGATTTATGGTGAACTTACATAATTTCGGATTTGATTGTTGTTGATTTGATAAGGATCTATGAATTACCATTTATCAAGAGTAGAGAAAAGTATGTAGATTGAGCAATTTTTTTGGTTTTCTCTTTGTTTGCTATGATTGACAATCTTTAGAGTCTTCTTCCAAAGAAGCATGTTGAGTTCAACTATTTTGATTTCCAGAAACACTGGAGCAAAAATTCAACTTGACACAAGTAGGTTTTGTAAGAGTCATGCGTGGCAGATGCGGTCTGAGTTTTGATGACAAAACACTGCGAGGCCGAGAGCAAACTTAACAGCCCTTTGGCGAGGGACTTTGGTAACTTTGGGCCGAGAGGGACTTTGTTAGGTTGGCTATCTTATGTTTGTGCTGGGCCCTGCTGGGCCAACAAGCGCCCTCCAGGATGATCGTCATTACCTCAATGCCCTTCAATACTTTTGGCCCGTTAGGAAGGTGATGCTTTCATTCTGAAAAGCATTGTCCGTTACACTGCGCTGGTAGCCTTGAGACGTCGAGTAGCCGAGAAGCTGAAATTTCCCTGCTAAGTGATTGGGATCCGCCCTTGAAACAAACCCTGCGAGAAAATATGAATGGGGCTCATCCTGGCCCATCACGGTGTGCATATCGCTGCATTCAAGAGATAATTCGATGTCTAGCTTTACAATGTTATAGATCAAAGTTTCTTTAGCGTTTGTACGCTGGGTTCAGGTTGACTGGAAACAATCGGCAGCTTGAGTTTCTTGAAATCTTAACTGTATATAAGTATTAGAGTTTTCATTAATGGCTCATTGACAAACACTGAAAAACACCCGTGGGGAATCTGAATGATCGCTGGATCCATCAAAATCCGAATACCGGGAATGACTTATGTGTGTAACTATGTAAATACCTAACTTAACTAAGTCCATCTGTTCTTTTGTGGCGCGAGCTTGCGAGCAGAGGTACACACAATTTCTAAGTTTTCTTTGAGCTCGGAAAACTGAAGAACCTTGGAGGCCTATATTCACAAGTCAATTCAAGCCTTTCTGATCTGGAGGATCGGGTTTTTTTTTGCCCCCAAAGTATCGGTGAGGGATGTGTGAAATAGATAAGAAATAATGATCACCAATGTAGATAAGCTCAGCGTCTTTTTATGCAAATTGCCTGAATCCACTACCCACAGCTATAGTCCAAATCGAAATGTCAACCAAAGTCCATTTGCCGCCATGGTCATGCAACGAAGGAAATAATTGAGATAAGTTTGTCTGCACAGATTAGACACTGCTATGTATTTTGAGATGATAGAGTGTGATGGATGTCCGGTAAGAGGAACTTTGTTAAGTTTGGTGTTTGCCCAGAAAATCCAAATTCACCGCCAAAAAAATCTGGGTAGAAGGCAAACTTAACAAAGTCCCTCGCCAAAGGCCCAAGGCTTGGGCAAGGGACTTACCGCTAAGAAGGAATTCTTTGCCTGAGAAGTGAGCTGTATTAGCTCAACATTGCTACATCACTTTATCTTTTTTGTTCATTGATAAAAACCATTTGATGCAAAAGAGAAATATAATGGCAAGATCCCACTACATATGCTCCGATTTCAACTTCCTCCGTATCTTCCTGGGAACCTATGCTTCCGAGGCATCAAAGATCAGTCATGTTCACTTTTTTCTGAGCAATACAGGCACCAAGCGGGCTCACTGCTCAGAAAAAGTTGAAAAAGACTCATATTTTGTCACCCACTAGCAGAAGTTCCAGAAAAGATATAGAGAAGCTTGCAATTGTATGGTATGTAATGGACCTTTATCATGCTCCTTTTATTTATCATCAAGCACCGTGTATTTACAAACCAAACAGTGAATTTAATGTAGAGATCTTTGAGCCAATACAGCTCCCTTCCAGGCAAAGAAATGCTTTTTAGCGGTAAGTCCCTTGCTCAAGCCTTGGGCCTTTTGCAAGGGACTTCGTTAAGTTTGGGTACAAGGACGGGCACGTAGGACCCAGGAGTGCGCCGGGTAGATCGGACTTTTGGATTTCTGATGATAATTATCACCCTGCCAATGATGAATTCGATTACAGGCAGAATACAGTGCAAGTCCAATGCTTATATCCAATTGGGTTTGAAACCTCAACTCTAGCATCACATCTGCCACGTGATTGACTGCGGCAAATGTGATATCGCACTTGCCCACATTCATCAATCTACACCAACATACTGTTCTCCGTAAGGTAGCGCTATCATGTCATGTGTACCCTATATCCCCCACCATCTTGCCACCTTCTGTAACAATCACTTTCCCAAGTGTTGCACCTGTGTTTGACAGAAATGGTGAGCACCTTGTCCTCTAATTCAACACTGCTTCACCACCCGCAGGACATAATATAAATTTGTTTTTGATTTGAATTTCCAAGGACTTACTTGTGACTTTACAGACTCTGACGCTTTGAGCTGTATCCATGCTATATATATACTTTTTTGCAATCAAGAATGTAATCCTCAATCAAACCATTCCAGTTATTTACCCAAACCTACACAAGAGTGGGATCTGTTTCTTATCTTTTTTTTGGTTTGTTAACCAAATCTTCTAAATGAAAAACCAAGACCTAAAAAAGTTTTCATATCTAGTTCTCTCATCTAACGCACTCTTGTTCATTTTTGTTGCATGAAATACAAACATCTGTTTGCACATGAAGCCGCAGGATAACTTTGAGTTAAAGTATGACAAGTAAGAGAAAATGTTTAGATCACTTTTGACTTATCTGAGCCCTGTGATGAGCCTCCGGAGCTACATTCTGATGCTACATAAGCAAATAAAGTGATGGCTAAGATGAATAAGGCTTTAATGAAATACATTTTGATATGAACATGTGCTCAAAGTATATGATTTGTAGAAAATCTAGTGAGGAGGTTTATGTATGAAGGTTTGATTAATTTATGAGGTGCTGTTAAGTTTTGTGGAATTTCATGCTAGTGGTGTAAGCTGATGGAGTTGTGGCATCAAGGGGGAGGGAAGTGAACTGAACCAATTACCTATCCAATAAAAAAAGACCATCAAAAAAAGAAACAATAAAAAAGATTAGTAAAGAAATTAAAACAGAAAAGATTTTAACACAAAAGAGGGTATTTTCACAAACCATAACCAAATGGATAATGTTTATCTTTAGGCTTTTTAGACCAATTCCAACAGAACAAAGTAACAAAATCCTTAATTAGATCTGAAAATTATGACCAGCATCAGCCAAAAGTGAAGCAGAAGTTTAATAATAACCTGCAATTCCTTTGGTTGCAGTTAAAATAATCTACAAACAAACAAAAAACATCATTAGTTTGATTATGAAAGAAAGTGTTACATATTTTTGTTGGGTGATGTAGTTTTTTGACTTACATCTGAATGCAAACCAATTGAAGTGACTTAACTCCCTTTATCTGCTGAACCTCTTGATGAATCTATTAAAATTGATTATTATTCCCCATTCTCATGTGAATGCTCATGATCTGAGTTATGTGAATGATAACAAGGCATTGATTGAGGAGATGTAAAAGAGGTTGAATCGGATCGTGAGTTTGATGGTTAGCTTGCATGAATCAATTGATTGAATGGGTTGGTATGAGAGGAGTTGAACTAGGAACTGTTTTCTGATGAGAATACACAAGAGTAGAAGTAAGTTTTTTGGTATTTTTGAAGTCAATTGAATGAAAGGAAGCACTTACTTTATGAGTTGATGATGGTAGATCTTTGGATGGTGCAACACACCCATACACCAATGTAAGGGTTCCCTAGCATAACGTTGTCTAACATCTATTTTGCTGAAGGTGTTTCTTGGCTGTGAATGGTGCATGTGTCATCCAGGGAAAATTTGGTTGTGATCAAAAAGAATGAAGTCCAGGCAATGGTATGGGTTGAAGAAGGTGTGGAAGACAGCATGTCATGGGCGGCAATCCCTGTCTGCAGCATACCCAGGCTTGGGTCAACACATTAGAGGCATTTGTGTAAATACAGATATGTTTACAGAGGTACATGGTATTGACATGTATTATCATCTGATAATTATAATGTGGTAATTATCACAAGAAATATGATTGTCCAATGCTCCCAATGCGCCTGTATGTGATGGCAATACTGACCTTTTGTTGGCGGGTTTTAGGGTACTAAACCACCTTCTCACAGCACCTACATTAGTGCAAAGTGTGCATGAGTAGGAGGGCTTTCATTTAAGCTACCTTACACCTTTATAGTACATATGTTTTCATAGATAATTGGATGTAAAAGTCAAAAACAGCTCAAAATTGAACATCAGAATCAGGCCTCAGAGGCAAAAAAAATTGTGCCTTTCCATTTTACGCCAAAAGTGGCAAAGCTTCAGGCCTTGGGCTAGGCTCATTCAATAGCCCTAGGCCAAGAGCATCTTTTGAGGTGCTCTGGAGATTGTTACAACAAGTGGTGTGTAGTGTAGAGCCCAAAAATTTAAAAACAGGTTACATCACATACCTCTATAGGCGCATTCCTGGGTCCTGGCATGTGCCCGGATTCTAGTTTGTATCCACTAAATAAGTGAAGTCTACAACATGTTGTCACACAAAATCTCATCTAGTCTTGGAGCACCAAAGAATCCGGGGAACCGTTTGTGGTAATTTGGTAATGGTAATTCTCTGATACTCTGGTAAATACACTCCTTTGTTAATAGCATATAGTAAGCATATTACATGTCCTGTTGACAAAACAGCAAGAAGTCCAAAACCTTGGCTGATACCTGTACGGTCCAGACCTTTCACAAGCCACGCATACACCTAACCCTCTCTGTGTTCCAAAGAACAAAATTTCATCAGCAAAAAATTTCATCATCATTTTTTTGCAACATGCAATAGTTGGTATCTTGCCATGATGCCCAACTTCCACCACCTTTTTGCTGGTCCTCTTTCCCGCCACTCTACAACAATCTGGAGCACCTTCATGTACTTCAATCATTTATCTCGCTCAGCCGAGATAATCAAAGTAAGGTTAGGATGTTGTGGACGGAGTGGTGAGGCAATGGTGGTGTAGTGATTGTAGTGGTCCGATTGTGGGTTGTTCATGACTCATATGTCACCCGCTGGATACCCATGACCCACAACCGGGCCACAGTTCTGGTATGTCTAGATTAGATGGACAAAAGGTTTTGTTCATGATCATTTACATACGGGATGCAAGCTATAAACCCATATGTCATGGGATGTTGGAGGTTTACCAGAGGCACCAGAGCTGTTCAGGCCATCCCCGGATTCTTCGGTTTACCGTCTAGTCTTTCCTTCAACAAGGGGCTAAATTTGTTTTCGATATCCAGAAAGCTAGATGGTATGCGTGCGAGAAATAATAGGAAGACTTTCGGAATGTTGAAATGACAAATGACGCACTTTCTTCTGGGCTTGCTTCATCCTACATTCTATCTGTACAAAACGCGTCATCTTCCCAACCTCCGCGTACACGTCAAAGGCCGTTGGCAAGTGAGATAATGCTTCCAAGAGAGATTATGTATACACGTCACATAATTAATTAGTGTGTAAAAACCTGTGTGTTCCTGGTTATCAGGCTGACACTTTGAAGCATCAAAGAATAGGATATGTGATGAAATGCATAGCACAACACTAAAGAAACCCACGAACAATTCTTATGATACTTGTGGTAAAGAGCCATTGGTTTTGGCCTACTGATGAACAGTGAAGACCACTCCAGAATACGTCAGAGGATGTGATTTTGACGATTGTTATCATAGTAAGCTTCAGATTTAAATATATCGGAGAAGCTCTACCCATACAACTTTTGCCTGGAAGCTGCGCCTGTGCTGTACAGATGAGTGGGCTTCTTTAGAACATTCCATGAAATCCGAGCTCTGGTGTTTATCAACGATGTGCGGAGTTGTGCGAGCTTCAGATCGCGAAACTAGGTTGAAACTTTCAACTCGCTCAGCCTTGTGGCCTTTGACACGCGTCATTTTTGAGGAATAAAACCTCGGGTGCGTTCATGCTAGAAAAACAGGGATAATCATCAAGCATCCGGCTGATGAACCGGTATAAACAAGTTTCAATCGTGGAATACATGGCAATGGGATTCGGTCCTCATCTCCTGGAATTGTCACATTCACCCATACCACTTACGATATCCAACAAACACTTCGAGCTTTATCGTTATCAAGTGACGCTTTGTCATTATCAAGGTACGGCGAGTTTGTCCTACACTCCCTCGCCGGTATATTTGTTTCCAGTGAGGGCTTCAAGAGACACAAACGCATTGTTGGTCTGTCCAAGCTTTGCTTTTCAGGCAGCCCCCAAAGTGGCACTCGTTTACTCTGGACTTGCTTGATTGCACTCGGCGGTGAAGTACGGCCGGGGCTTTAGAACCCTTTAAGAAGGATGACACGTCAATTCCAGTGTAAGTGGCCTGAACCTCAAATAAAGGATAGGGTATGTTTGTTGTCGGGGACATCATGCGTTGTCCTTTCCCACCATAAAGGAGCGGAGAGCCTCCAAACTGGAGACAACGTTGGGTTGGAATGCAAGGCCTACCCAATCAAACCCATCGTGACCAGTCCTTCACAAGCAGTTATAGAATGCGTTTCGCATGGAAACGTGCGTCTTTTACCTCACTGGCAGTTAACATCAACCATCGAACAAAGGCAGTACGGCCGAGATGCCGAGATGCCGAGATGCCGAAAGCCGACTAGATGTCCGTTCTCCCAGTGCACGTCTGATATATGGGTTTGAAAAGGCCATGTGACTCGAAGTTTCTTCATGTACTGCTTTCTTTTTAACGCAAAGAATACACCTCGGTAGAATGTAGCGTACCAAACTGGGGCCTTGATCAATCGTGAGTTAAGTACAGCCGAGGTAGTGATCAAATGCGTCTTCATAAACTGGACTTAACTTCCCAGGTCTAGGTGAGTGTTGACGTACCTCCTATTACCTAAGGACATTCGTCCACATCTCCACAGCTCCCAGGTGTGGGCACGGGATTTGACGAAGGTGTGAACCGACCGATGGATGTCGATGTAGGATGCACTAGACGTGGACGGCTGCTCCCATCGTCGGTTCGCGCCAGATGGGAACAAAAATACCATCGGATTGGTGAATCATCATTGACGGCAGAATGAATTAATCAGCAAGCCAATCTGAAATCTAGGCCTGTCATTTCATCTTGCGCCGTTCTCCGTAAACTATCTATTGTAGCATCTACACTATCGCGAGATATTAAGTTTATTTTTTTGAGTTGGGCTCAATACGAATTGAAAGTAATAAAACACCGGACCTTTATCAGATGTTGCTAGAAAACATTCCTTCTCTGTTGCATTTGTTTATTTCGTCGGAGATATATCCTTCACTTGTCGCATCTTTAATTTCATAACATAACCACTCATTTCAACTCTAGTGATAGGAAAACGTTGTAGGATCGCATATTTAAGAGAAGCACTCGAATTTTGCAATCTTTGGAAACCACAACCATCACATCTACTATACCGAATCGTACCAAGATCTCTCGGCTCTAATAAATGTGAGTACATCTTAAACCCTGATAATCTACCACCATGTTTTCTTCAGTGCTCTGTTGCCGCCATCCGGTCCACTTTTCTCTACCTGGGTCTTTGCGCCATATCTTGACGAAAACCACACAGATTAGAAGAGAGCCAAAAGAACCCGCGCTTCCCCAACTCGAATTAAAGAAGCGTTCCTGCCCATCTCAGATACAATTCGCTACCTTCCCAATCTACCTTCTGTACCCATATCAGTGAAGGAGTAGTTGATTCTACAATATTGTATGAAGGGCGCATATAATATGTCCCTCAAGCGAGCAGGGATGTTATCCACTCAGCTGGGCAACCGATGTAGGGAATATTCCAGAGTTTTTCTGGCCCGAATTTGGGGCACTTCATCTGGAGAGGGAGTCGATGATTGACACCCTTGATACCACTCTTCTACCCTCCGTAATTCAACTTGTAACTTCAACTGGTTTTCAACTTTATCTGATGTGACTGTGAAATCTTCAATACCAGGGAACTTGATCTGGTAATACTTCAACAACCTGGCTGTGGCTGCATCGCTTCCAATGAACTATATCGGCCACCAACTTATCAAGGAAGGATTCCGATTGGTCCAGCAATCATCTTGCGATTGATGGGCAATGAAATCGCCCCGTCTGGTGAGTAGAAAACCCAAATGTTACAGGGAGACAGTTTCACATCTTCGGCTGACTTCGATATCATCTCAGATGGGTACTGGCTTCTATGTACCATCAAATTGCTTGATTCTACAGGCCAGCATGTGTTACCTAACATGCTTGTGGGACATACGGTTTCCCACCACTTCAACGGGACGGATCTGGATGGGCAACGGAGATGCTTCTTTATCTTTGGCGACACGGCAGTAAAAGAAGTTGGCGTCTTTCGGCTCAGGGTCGATCTACAAGGTGTATGGTAAGCGTATCCGCTCTTCATTGTACTACTTGGTATTCAACAATCACCTGACGCCAATTGGATCTCTTGGTGCCGCACCGTGTGACTTTTTCTCCAATCAATTCAGGGACGACTCGCGAGAGTCCGAGGTATTGACAAGCGTCATAACAGACTCTTTTCCAGTAGTACAGAACTCGGAATTCCCGGTTCCAGGCGTCGAGCGTAAGTCTTCCATTGTATGCTTTGTGATTAAGTCTGAATTGAAGCCATAGATAAAATAGACTCATCTAGCATCCACTCAATGAACGTAGTAAAGACCGAACTTAGTGATCATCTGCGTGCACAGGGTGCCCACATAGTTTTACCACCCTCTCTCAATCAAGATGGCGTCTTGCAAACCATGAATGGCAATAACGGAGAGACTGACAATGAAGATGATGGGTGAAGGGACTTTCTGGGTTGATTAACATTCTGACCTCATACAGTCTTTTTGATTCGATTTCTTGTTACATTTTTCAAAGTCTTTCATATCTTAGGCATTCTTGCCTCTTAAAGTCAATTAGGACTTTCTATATCATGTCTGTCTGTATCGGTCATGTATTCATGTGCGTGTGTATAGCTGTGTATGTTATGTGTCTGTTGACGATTTTATGACCCCTTTCAGACATTGTGTTGCGTGTACCATCTTTCGTCTTCCTCTTATCTTAGGAGTGCGCTTGCTGATTAACCGCATCAGCTTACTGGTCAATGTTTTCATATATGTAGAAAGTGTTGGATTTGAAAGAAATATACAATTGTCAAGATACCATACAAAAATTTATGTCTTTCTTGCAATGAGCACACAGGTAAATCAACATGACAATGAAGCTCTCTGGCACACTTGGCAAACTTTCATATCAGGATGATTTTCCTTACTCACAAATGAAGTTTATCTAGCTTGAAAAAAGGAACATATTTTGTCCCTTGAGCTGACCTTCTCATCCAGAACATCCTTTAAAACTGTCCCTGGCAGCTTCTACATGCCTTCAGAGCTCATTGAAAACTCCTCTACATAGTTGGAACCTGTTTTTCAACACCAACCCAATTCATAATCTGCATGTCATACAAACTCACTAGCTTGGTACCTTTCATTCAGACCACTATCTACTATCAAAAGTTCCTATGTACTTCCACTTGTCTGGATCAGTATTGTCATTCTCAGCAGGGAATAAAATTATACACAATCCTCCTTAAGAACCCAATACTATCATCTGTCCAGTTTCATGTACATGAAACTAAGTGCAAAACATCCTGATGTTCCATGATATAACCCCATACTGAATAGGTCATTCCTTCCCTCTACTACCTGTGAAATTTTGGAACATTGGGGGCCTCTGTAAGGTCTTACATGCGCTTTTGACCTCGAAGAAAACATTCGCTTTATTTTCTCAGTTCGGCGGTCATGTATGTTCAACCTAGAGTGTACGCTCCTGTCAGGAGTGCGGAAATTGTAAACTCATGGGGAAAATGCACCAGACGCGACGCGGCAGCCGCACTTGGCGCTGTGGGACATTTTTGACTCTCTTTTAGCCAAAGCGGGATGGAGATGCTTGAGAAAGTGGCGCACACCACATGAATTCTGACATCATTTAGATAAATATCAAAAAGTAACACCTCAATGGAAATGAATCATAATTTGAATGGTGTAAAACGAAACATGATCGAATTCAGGTGCAGTCAAAAACCTGGCAGTTTTCTAGAGAGTTTAGCTGTCTCAAAGTCCATCGAAGTACGAAGACAGCTCAGTTGATTATCAAGCTATATTCCGTCGTCACAAGCGTTGCTTTACCCTGTGATCAAAAAGAATATACGCCAATCAGTTTCTGGGTCATAGTCTGGGCTCGTGATCGTAGAAACACTAACCACAAAAGGTTCTGTACCAGCGCCAATTGTCGAGATATACTCATCTGCTTCGAGTCCGTATTCAGCAAGGTCGTCTGTGAGGAAGGTTAAGCAGTCTCAGAAACTATGACATGCTATTTGATCGCGTTTGACTGACTAACTCATCAAGGGAATCGAATTCGCCGAAAAATCTGTGTATTCCATGCCGGCAGGCGACGGTACGAGGGAGATCACCGGTATTCCACCAACCTCACCCTTATAGACGCTAAAGGTATAACGGCCCTCGACTCCGACGGTTTTGTTATTAACCATCGATCCCGCGGGCAAAGCACCACCCCGAGCTGAGAGCCAGATCTGCACAGGAGACGTATAAGTTATTGAGCGCTTCCAAGATCGTAAGTGAAAATTACTGACCATCACTTCATGAGTTGCACAGCCTCCTGCCTGGCCTGAGCAATCTTTGCTTTTAGATGTGAAGATATCATACGACTGAATACGTGGAGTGAAGAGTGTTGGAATCGATGAGCTTGTCATTCAGCTCGAGCGTCAATGATCAAAGGAGTCACATACCACATCGGAGACTAGATCCTGACTGGCGTCTTCGTACGACCACTTCCATGTGGTCTGAAACTTCTTTAGCGCACTGATCTGCACGGGGGTACCAGCCCACCCAGCATTACAATCTGGTATTTTTCGAGCGGGTCAACGATCATTGTGGTAGCGCTTGGATTACTAAGCTGGAACACACAAGACTTTACTTTGTTCTTCTTCGAATCATCCATAGGTTTCCAATCGTAGGATGTGGTCCAGAGGGTAATTCCTAACGTGTGATCGTATCGATCGCACTTAGTGATTTGAAAGCTATCAGAGGTCGCGGCCTGGGCTGATAAATGAGTCGTATATCAGCAGGGAGTCCTTTTGGATTACATGAAAACTTGAACGACTCACAGCCCCAAGCATTATGGTATATGTCGAAACGCTGAGCAATCGAATCCTTATCGAATGACCCTTGACCTTGAAAGTATTTCATTTCTTTTCCACTACATCCATCAGGCACGCCTAGACCAAATGTGTTGGAGATATCATTGACGAAGTTTCCGACATCGCCACTCAATAGTGGGGTCCTTCGCGATATTCTATGAGTTGAATCTACACTACGACGATGTCTCCTACTATGGGTGTGAACATTTCCTTCTTCAAGCTCTGTGAGTGCTTGTCCCGAGAGACTGGGGATAGATTGAGCAAGGAGGGGCCGAAATATAGCCAAGGAGATAGAGATTCTGAGAAATGTAGGAATCAACATCTTCGGTATAATGATATAAGGGATATCTTCGAGATATGATTCCTTGTCGCCGGGACTTGGAATGAGAGAAAGTAGAGAGCAAGAACTGCAGATAAAGAATTCGCACGGCGGATTCTGATATATCTAGTGAGGTAGTTTACGATCGGTGAAGAGACGCGAGGTTTTTGAGGTTTGAAAGCATGATTGTGGACTGAACACCAATACATAAAATTCCGACGCCCAGCTCCACATATACACAAAGGCGCAATAGACCTAAGAGACGAAGCTGAATAGGAAGAGCCTTCAATCAACAGGTATCCATCAAATTCATCCGGTTGTCTAGGTGATTCTGTAATTTCTACTCTTCAATTCAACGCCCCGAACGCATCTCAATCGTGGATGCATCGAAGCTTTCCTTCTCGGCTTGTAAGCCGCCGTTCAGCCAAAAGGCCTCTCTTCAATTTCATGACACGCCTTAGGCTTTCCCTGTGTGTTTTCAGCGCCGATAACTCTTACAGCTCGGACGGTAGTCAGAGTGTCCTTAATCATGCCATGGGCTAAAACAGTGTGACAAGATGGTACAAGTATTCACCTACTTTAATTGATCCATTGAGACAGAAATCCTGATTCCTTGGCGCGAGGTAATGAAGCACACCAAAAAATTGGAGCCTCCAAAAATTTCTTCCAAGAGGTATGTAGAGCTTCTCTTGAGAACAAAGCATCTCCAAAGCACCACACTTGAAAGCATGTAAAATCCTCCACCTATATACATACTACTCAATGGTGTACAGTTAGATATATGATGAGGACAAATCTACAGCCTTCCTCATGTGCACCACAACATTCTAGAACCCACTCAATATGGGTAGCCATCTGAAGTGAAGGTATTAGTTTGTAAGCTCTTATACTCACAGCGTACTTTGTTCGAAGAGTCAGACGAACGTAAAATCAAAGTCCGATCAAGGTATGATATATTATAATTCGAAATTACGTCAGATCCTCAAATGAAATCTCTTACAAAGAAAGATCCGCTTGTGGTCGAGAATAGTAATACTAATAGTAATACTTTTTGTTGCTTATTAGAACAATTTAATAATCTGCACCAACATCATGACTATGAATCACATCATCAATCCTTAACACAGCTCGAACAAGTTGAGTAGCCAACAAGTACTGTTGTCGTTTCGAAATCAATGGATCAATCACAAATTGTTCTTTCATATCTATATTGAATTCATATCAACATATGATTAGCTTCAATTTCTTGAATTGTCTAATTGTTAACTTGACTGACCATTAGTTCCTTGACCAACACAATCGATTCCTAAACGTGGATTTTTCTCCGAAATTTGCCGACTCTTTACATCGGCTAATGTTTCGATAGGTGATAACCCTGAGTTCTCGGCAAGAGCTAAAGGAACGGCATCTAATGCCGAACAAAATGCTCTCATAGCATATTGCTCAATGGTTGGGATCTGAAGTGACATGTATGAGTTATGACACAAAGCGAACATTGAAATGTAGGCATCAGTACTGGAAGAAATTGACAGAGGCGAAGTATATCCCAAATGGAAACAGGAATCTACGTACCTCGTCTGCTGCTTTAGCAACAGCTATTGAGCAAGCAATTTCTGCAGATCCACCACCGTAGACAACTCGAGAGTCAGTTACCAAGTTCCGGACTACACAAAGTGCATCATGCAAAGCTCGTTTGGCTTCTTCTACGATCTATAATCATCGACCAAACCTCAATTGTCTCAGTTTGTCAAATGATCAAAAATAGGTTGGCCAAAGAGACGTACCATTTTGTTGCTACCTCGGATAAAAACTGTCACTGCTCTTGAGTTGGCACATTCCTCAATTACCAACATCTTTTCTCTTGTTGTACCAAAGTCGATTTCTCGAACAATACCAGCTTTACCCAACTTGGCTTCGGTCAAGTCTTCAAAACGGGGTACAATACGACCATTAGTGGCTATTGCTATCAGCTACAAAAAGAGAGAGGCCGCAACGCATATGAGACGAGCAATTCAAGATGCAAGACGTAAGCAGCAGTACTAGATATTGTTCAAATATTTAAAATGAATTGCACCGACCTCAATATCAGGCCCACCAACCCACCTTACCGCCGGCAACTCATTCTGCAAAAGCAAATGATTTGCCTCGTCATCGAATCCCCACTGACAAATCACCAGATTTGCCCCAACATCCTTGATCTGCTTAATCATCTGCAAAAACTTCTCTTGCTCGTAACCCATCAGTTTCTTGTATTCTTCTACATTGGTGATATCTAATTTATGCTTAGTCTTCGGTCGAGGTGGCTCAAATGGACATGTGAGAATAGCTAATTTACAGTCGATCAAGGATCTTGGCATTTGAGGATGTGACATATCTTTATCGATAATAACACCTTTGATAAGTTTGGTATCTTCGAGTGATCCTCCAACCTTTCCATCTACCTTGATGAGCTCAAAATCGACATCTTTTCGAGCAAAGTCTGCAACTGAAAGAACGGCTTCTACAGCAATTTTGGGGAACAGATCACCCGACTTCGATACACTTAAGAATTAACAAAACATGGGTAAGTCAGAATGGTGATAAAACATTACTGGTAGGTGAGCAGTGACTAACATTTTACTACCTAAACTGGTGGCGGCAACTTTTTCAAGTTGACTCTTGTCAGACTCGCTAAACTCTAGCTGATCACTAATCTTATCAAGTTCCTGGACCGCAATAGCACAAGCCTTTTCGAATCCATCAGCAATTCGAATGGGGTGAATACCACGATCGAGCAGAGCTTCTGATTCTTCTAGTAAAGCACCTGCGAGTACCACTACACCGGTTGTTCCATCACCGATCTGCAGTCAGACGGTAAAGCGGTCATCAGCTATGTCCCATCCAGTGTTACGAAGCGCCAGTGCTCACTTCGCTATCTTGTGATTGTGATAGTTGTACCATCAGTTTAGCAATCTGATGCTCTACCTCCATCTGACTCAAGATAGTAGCACCTGGTAAGATCGATCAAAATGTTTCACATCAGACTACAATCTTGCCAATGCAACTAGAGAGTCAAAACCCTTACCGTCATTTGTGACTGTAATATCTCCATCAGGCGAGACTAAAATTTTATCAAGACCTCGTGGGCCTAATGATGTCTTAACAATGTTAGCTACTGTACGCGCGGCTAGAATGTGAGACTAATTAAAGAAGCAAAAGAGGACATTACAAATCAGTACTCCATTTCAATAAGCCTGGCTTGTTTATAAAGTCAACAAACATAAAATATTGACTGACCTTGATAGCTTCTACACCGTGACTACGTGTTTTAGTTGCCTGATCTTTGATGATAATAAAAGGACGTCCGTACTAATTTTTACACCACACGTTTCAAACATCATCAGTAGGAATCCTAAAGCATGCATAGAGAACTAGATATATAACATACCTCATCCGTGGCATACATTGCTTCTGCCATTTTTAAACACTCGATCAAAAACGTTTATCAACAGATGATCGCGCTTTCCCGTACCAAAAAAACAGTCAACAGGTCAATGGAAGAGTTAAAGCCTGTGAGATGAAGTATTCTTCAGTCGGTTTGGTCGGACAGATTTTTCTGAGTTGGATCGAGTTTTCGCTTTGATAACGATCAGTTTTGGGTAAATAGACAGAAATGATGTCTTCAAAAAGGAATGAGTCAAAGAAGTTTTCAAGGTAATCAAATGTCAATCGAAGGTTTTCAAGAATTGGACGATCAACCAGTCTGAGTCATGGTCAATTGTTAAAAAATTAATAGTGTCACAGGTATAGTTCAGTGAAATGTAACATGTCACTCAAGGTGACACTATCGGAACTGTTTGAGTTTTACATATCCTATCATTGACATCTCATCATCATGTCAACTTTCAAGAGAACACATGATCAGGATTCAGCCTATTGCTTGATCTTACATATTTTGTTAGTAAGGATCCCAGCTTCAATCAAGAAAATATAAAAAAACCTGTAGCAGCATGCCTCTTGCAAAACATACTGTTGATACATGCAGTATAATACAAATCATTGTGTGCAAAAATGTATGCTACTTTCCAGCCTCAACTTCAATGAACAAAGTGAGATTTTGGAGGCTTTGAAGGATTTCGATCACAACACGCAGCTCATTGTAAGCTTGCATACTCCCTACGTAGTCCCAAAGACCCACATCGGTAAACCATGGAATTGAATGATCATTTCTTTGATGTATACTGAGTCACACAGCCAGCAAAAGGTGCATTTTTCCCGCGGAAAAAAGGATTGCATCTAATGCACAAAATGATTGAAAATGCATATTGAATGCAGATTTAATGCATTTTTAATCGGTTGTGGCTCTAAATGCAATCATTTTTTCCACGTGAAACATACCTGATTGTATTGACTTTAGGGAGACATCACAGAACTTGTTGTGGATCATGTCTACAAATAATTGGATGATAGTGATTGTGTTAACATGACCTTGTTGCTTGTCATCCTTCAATCAAGTACGTCACATGTGAAGAAAGAAGCTGCTTTCAGTATGGGACCATATCAATGAAATCAAGGCGATATGGAGGTCTCTTTGGTACACAACGTATATATTCTCAGATCTCCAATCAGTATAGTTTTTTTGTTCTTAAGAAACTGCTGATTTGAAATTGAAAGGATGAGTCCCTTGCTTAAAAACTCAAGACAAAAATAATAAATTATAAAACCCAATACATGTTCTACAAATCAATCATAAAACTCAAATCAGATAATTATGTCATACAGAAAGAAGTACAACTTCTTACCTTAGCCGAGTAAAGTCAATTTGTCAAGTGCGAGTAACAGTTCTGAACGAGCTGTGACTACATCCTCATAATTCAGAGCCGATATTGCATATTTGGCGTGTTTCTGAATCGCTCCGATCAAAGTCGGGTCCATCATCTGCCCTGCTTGGTTGGAAGAGACTGCCCCGATAGAAGCATTTGAGGTCACTGTTCCAACAGATTGCGGTGGTGGTGGTAAAGGAGGTGGAAGGTTATGAGTTGTCGAAGACAGACTAGGACCTGGATGATTGGGAGGCGGTGAGATTGGATGGTGGGATAAGATGTGTGTTTGTGGGGGTGCACTGGGGAAGTGTTTAGGTGCGACCCCGATGACTGGCTTGACGGACATCCTGCTAGGGTCGAGGTCGGGCACTGATGGAATTGTATCTCCAGCTGATGGTACTGATGGGAGATTATGACGTGAGTCATAGACGGGAGGGAAAACGGTGGAGGGAAAAGCGGTTTGACTTGGATTGAGGGCGATGTTTGAATCCTGGAAAGGGATGGGCGAGGGAAGGTGAGAGGCTGAATTCGGAGAAAGTTCGGTTGTAGGCCAAACATCAGATGTTTGTTTATGCGGAGGCGGTGGGGAACTTGATGGAGAACCAGTGATAGGTTGAACTTGACTCGCATCAGGAGCCCAATCGGTGGACTTGGATGCCAAGCTTGAGGACCCGTCGAGTGCTTGTGACTGCGAAGGACCTTCACGGACTGCCTTCACGATTGAGGTAGCTTTCCATTTAGCGTACTTGATCTTCTCGAGGATCTATAACAACAATTGACGGAATTTATACGAATCTCAGCTTTCAATAGGTTTCAGTTTGTATAAAGCACGAGAGCTCACTGACATCTGCTTCAGGTTGATTGGTCAAAGAGGTGAGGACTTCCAAAAAACAAGCAGCTGCGAGAAACCTTGAAGCGGTACTCTTGGTTGAGTTGCCTTTGAGGTCTTCTTGATCAGCTCCATCAAATATTCTGAGTGCAAAATTCTCTACATAAGCTGTTGCAGCCAAGTTATTGGTAATTGCATCGTGATCGGATAGGCTAGCTTTTTTCTTTCAAAGAAAACAAAATTACAATTACTCAATCATTACAAAGGGCATCGGAGAGCCAATTGGTATAACCAGGGAAACTGACCTGTTCTAGGTAATCGAATAGTTTCATCAAGAACGTCCTACTTTCTGGCTCGACAGGTTGGATAGACATACACGTCTGAGCAGCATGGAATGAGCCTATCCATCAATCAAGAACCCAAGAATCACAAATAAAGTCAATTCAAACACCCCAAAGAAAGGAACTAATGCCACATTAATGGTTCAATCGATCATCGAATTTATCAAAGTTGCAAAGAGTCTTCAAGGATTCGAATGTGAATATTTACACCAATAAGTGATCACTGGATCGACCTTTTCCATCTCCCTAGCCCGCTGAAGGTATGGCATGATTGATTTGAGTTCGGGAGGCGAAGAAGGTAAATCGGAAAGCGTCATGGATGTCATTTTTAAAGTTGATTTGTGGTAAATGAAAGTAGAATGGGGTCAACAAAGGCT
>KZ122740.1:0-12377 GCA_002157025.1 Melampsora abietis-canadensis | reverse complement strand
TAAAGCTTTTTTGAGATTCAAAATAAAATGAGATGTCTTTGAATTCTTTTTCATATATAAAATGCTTTCCACAGCGGAAAAGTGCTATGCCCCACAGTTTGCAAAACCACTATATTTGTGGGGGTTGGGGCCATAGCTATAGCAGAGAGCAGAACCCGCTATGAAGCCAAACCCATAGCATGGGTAGAGCGCACACATTGGCTACTGCTCTGCCTGCGCTATCTTGGGTGGAGCGCCGGGGGTGTTTTTAAGGGGCACATGTTGTATTATGACATTGAGAGTACACTATGGGATTAGACAGATCTTGTATAAATTCCATTCTCCACGCCAAACTCCAACAGTCCTCAATCTTTTGAGAGCCTTATCTGGGACCGTTTGGAGTTAGATCTTCAAAATATAAACTGAAGTTCCAAGTTAGTGCTCCTCAAGAGAAGTTGAATCAGAGGGAATCCAGATCCTTTAGTGAAGTTCAACAAAGACCTTACAGTGTTGTGCACCCTTGCTTAATGAAAAAAAACAGAATGCCTGTTTGAACACAACAAGTTCAGTGTGTCTACAGTTCAAGATTTCTGAAGAGGGTCTGGCTACTCAAACAATCTATGTATGGAATAAAACAAGCTCACCATGAATACAACAAGGGTTTTGATGAAAAACTTTGAAGCACTGGATTTTTCCCCTACCAAGACAGCAACTCCTTATCTACTCTTCACAGAGGTAATTAAATCATCCACATACCTATGTTTGTTGAAAATGGTTTGATATTCTCAAATTCAAGAAAGCAGAGAAAAACTAGACAATTTATACAAGCTTGTATGGACTACAGAACCTAAACTACACCTTGGAATTGAGATTATGTGAGACCGAAAGAATCATACAATTCATTTATCTCAAGAACATTATTCCAAGGATGTCCTTGATCACTTTGAAATGACACATTGCAATACTACATCTACTCCTCTTCCAAGTTCTGTTGAATTATCCCCTGGTACTAGTGAAGAAATCACGGATGCAGCTCACCTACCTTATCAACAAGCTTAGCTCAACAAATTCCTTCTCTGTGGGGCCGCATCCGCGCCCTTGCAGAGGAGATTATGAACAATTGTGAATTTTTGGCGTGAACACTCCAAGAGTTAAGTGCCATTATATAGGTTATCCCATTTTGCCGCTTCCCTCACAAACAAATGTGACTTTGTCCCACAGGGAAAGATGTTCATAATAACTGTCTACATGTGCTTGAATTCTTGGAACAAAGACACTCTGACTAGCAAGGAGCAGAAAACAGTCTGAGGATGACTACAACATCACTTGTGGCTTGGCCTTTTTGGATCCTAAATTTGTGATATGCCCTGTACAACCCTTCACAAGTGGAACATAAGACCTACACATTCACCTCAAGAAGTGCAGGATGGAGTAGGATTTCACAACTAAAAAAAGTCAAAGCATATGTAGACAACAATTCTGAAAGACTTTGTCTGTGGGACAAAGTCACATTTGTATGTGAGGGAACCGCAAAATATTTTAAAACCACATAAGGAGACTTAATCTCTGGAGTGTTCACACCAGAATTTAACAATTAGTCATAAGCCCCTTTGCAAGGGTGCAGACGCAGCCGCACAGGGAAGGGATTTGTTAAGCGAATCAAAAATTCCTTGGCTGCCTCAATAGGGCTGCCATCCATACTTGATCACACATTCAATGTGCTGTATCAACACCAGCTTGTTATTCATCAAAATACACATATAGACATTGGCAAGTTGTACAACACCTCCTCAGATTTGTTCAAGGAACTCTAGATTGTTGTATATCATTAGAGAAACAGAACACACCATCAACCAAACTGTGAGCTTATGCTGACACTGACTACACTGCCTACACTGAAACTTGCAGATCAACAACGGGCTATGTCTTTACCCTAGGAGGATCATAAGTCAGTTGGAAAATTATTTTCCAACCCACTGTAGCTCTCTCCACCACAGAAGCATAGTACATGGCACTTGGACACTGTGCCAAACACTGTTTGTGGTTCCGTAGGATGATACCCCTTCTGACCTAGACCCCTATTCCAACTTCCCTGATATCCTTCCCGCCGCTCAGCATTTTGTATGGTAACAATGGAGCAATATTTTTGTCTCAAGAATTTCCAACAAACAGTCAATCAAAACACATAGACATCAGACACCATTTTATCTGTGATTTAATCTCCTCACATCATATCTCCACTCATATGATTGATGCAAAGTTAATGACAGCTGACTTCCTCACAAAGAGCACTCCAAAGTAAATGCTCAATTGTTTTTGATTCCTAATTGGAAACATAAACACCAAGAAAGTTCACCTTATCTCTACAAACTCACTTCCTGTTCCTACAAAAGTGCCAAGCAAGGGGGGATGTTGATACCTGAACATGTATCATTGATACTCAACACTTTTCTATTTGTCTCAATACTTAGTTTTTACTGCTCTCATGCTGAGCTTTTCTCTCCTTTTCTCTTGTTTTAAGAATCAGCTTGCTTGATCTCTTTGCTCATCTCAGAAATATTGTATACAATGCATCTAGTTATTCATTTCTATCAGATTGTAATCATTTGTAATTCATCATATTAGATACATGGATATTTTGGTCTGATACATTGAAAGCCTAATCCCTTTGTCTCATTTCACATACCTTCTGTCAAGTGACATTTGGAAAATCACATTTCACCAAGCGTTACACTATTCCCTGTCTCATTAGTTTACACTGAGAACTACTCATGCAGGTTTCTCACACCTTTTTTAGTTTTAAGACATTCCAGAAGATGTTTGTAGTAAAAGATCCTTTTTGTGAACAAATAGGCACACAGTCAATGTATTGCCTTTTCCATATACCTTGACCTGTGTGGTGACTTGGAATTTGGATACCCTGGTCATGATTGGTAAAGAGTAAAAAGTAATAAAATAAACATATCTTAATAATTGTATATGGGGTTTCAACATAGTTGGATTTGAGCATGGCAGATTGGTTTGGATATAGCTGATACAAGTGAATTTCTGGTGAATTTTGTAAAGGACCTTGGTCCTCACTTAAATTGATTTGCTTGAGGAGGGAAAGGAGGTGCTGACGCCACATAGTGGACTTTGAGAGTTTCCATAACCAAACTATGTTTATTATAATTACTGACTCCAAAGGATGATGAATAATGAGATCAGTCTCAATTCCCTAAGGAATATACACAATAATGAAATGATGAAAAGATAAATAGAAATATGAAAGCATGAAACTAACCTGACTCCAAAGGATGATGAATAATGAGATCAGTCTCAATTCCCTAAGGAGTCAGTGCAGTGTTGAGCTCAAAGTGGAAAGTAAGAGAAACTCTAAGTCTTAGTTAAGTGGTTGTCTATGTATTAGAATATGTTTATAATGTATTGTGCTTGTAATGGAGTGCACGACATTACAAATCTCAAATATCAAAAAGGGGCAAGCTCCACTTCTCAATTGGCCCTGAAGGTATGTCTTTGATTGGAAAACCCATATATTCCGGAAGCTCAGGATCACTTGAATTTATTGAATTTCTCCAAGACCTCAACAAATTGATAATCAACTTTTTTGGACACTCATTCTTGTCTTTATACCCACCTAGCCCCCGGAAAAGAGAACCAGGACTGGCAACTCTTGTATCTACTTTGAATCGCACTGAGTCATAGTTGAAGAGTTGTTGAGAATTGTTTACATGAAAATCTAAGAACTTCCATTCAGAGAACCTATTCTTCAGAAAGATCCATGCATGATTTGTCAGTCTTTCAATCTGTGTACCACTCAGGTGTTTTTGATTCAATATTCTGATCATGCCTAAAACCACAACAGTCACTCTGTACTCTGCCATGCTAACAGCTTGAAGTATCATATCAACATCACTGACTGCTGCAGCAGAAAAATCTTTTGTAGTGGGATGACCATTTCTCAACATGTAAAGCCTATGCAGATGGTAAATCAGATCCTCAAAGAAACTGTGGACTTCTCTGCACATCTCTCTGCCAATGGGTGTATGAAACTGTGCAGCCTTTGAGACTAATACCAAGACACTATGTGAGGATTTGCCTGTTTCTTCATTCATGTACCAATTCCTTCTTGAAAATTGTTCAGGTCCCCAGAATGCATAGTTCCTGATAGCCATCCTCCCATACATTCCACCTTGTATTAGATTGGACTCCCTATTATATACTTTTACAATACTCTTTACATGGGAAGATAGTCTTTCTAGAGGTATTCTAGAACCCCCTCTCTTTTTGGACCAATCCAAGGCAAGTAGATGGACTGTTGAGTATGGTAACTTGTTGGTGTTATCAACTCCTTTTAAATATCTCAGATGAAAATAAGGATCCAATGATTGATTTGCACCAAACGGAGTCCCTTGACTCAATTCCAAGTCTTCAATTCCTGCACTTTTCCAAGGCCAAAAGAAATCCTTGATGTACTTCCATCCCTCATTAAGGACAGTCTCAAGATGATCCTTGCTGCTCCCCTTAGACTCAAAGACTGTTATAAGACCCATGAATGCCATAACTAATCCATAGCCTGCATTCTTTACAGCCTGAGCTGTGGCTTGAATTACTCTAGGATTACTTCCAAGATTGGACACCATGGTCTGATATATCTCATGAAAATAATCATAGATCATGTAAGAAAGGGTTGATGATCTATTGATATTTGAGATTCCAACCCTTTGTAGAAGGAAGAATATACTATTTGATGTGTAGCTCTTCTTGTTTTCACAGGACTCCTTTGAATATATCTTTGTTTCAAAAACCTTTAGGGGATCTGGATTTCCAAGCGCGTAAACCTCATCCACTGTTCTAGCTATATCTCCTTCATCATTGCCAACAATATTGTGAATTCTCTTCTTCCTTTTTCTTGTTTTGACTTGGTTCAAAGCTTGCATCTGTGTAAGTACAACCTCCCTTTGTAATGGTAATTTCCCTCCTGAGATGGTGTTGATTTCTGGACTTCCAACATATATATGTTTTTGTGGTCTATCATCAATGGAGGAAGAGGTTTCTGTGACTGATACAGGAAATTCTTTTCTTGATTTGTTATGTTGCTTTTCACCTGGTAGTGGAACCTGGTCAATAGTATACAGATCTCTGCTCTGAACAGTTGAACTCTGGCCCTGATTCTGGATTATACCTTGTTGACATTCTACTGGTAGACTTTGCCAGCTATGATTTATCCCTTGAATGTGTCTAACACTTCCTAATAAGTGAGAATCTTGATTCCCCAATGATACCAGATCCTCCCTGATCATTAGAGTGGAATCAAAGGATTGAAGCATTGGGAGATTGACACTTTCATAGTGAGCTGAAGAATGACTACCATCCCTATGACTGTCTATGATTGATCTGTCTAATATTTCTTTCTCTTTCAAGAATCTATCTGTTGTGTATGGCTTCTGATATTTGATTCCTCCACTTTCCTTTGTCATACTTTCAAGCTGTGTTACACTGCTTTGGGTGTTGATGCTTTTTGAATGTACATTACCATGCTCTATTGCTCCAATCCTGTTTTCCAACTGGTCATATTCCTGCATCAGTTCTTTCCCCATAGGTTGAGTGCAAACCTCAGAATCCAGATTAAATTCTTCTGGTGGGTGGTAATCTGCAGGATAATCCAATTCCATCCAAGAAGGGTGTTCTCCAAGAGATTCTGCATCATGCAAGATTTCATTTGACACTTGAATCCCTAAACAAAACTGATAAGCCCAAAACTTGAGAATAAAAACAAGCAAGAATTTGCACTGCCTTGATATTCCTGGAGTCTTTGTATTGTGCATATTGAGGAATATGAATAAAATAATTTTGTGTTCTAGGAAGGAGAATGTTTTAAAGTGTGCCCTGAGGCTGAATTATTATCAGGCGTAGCATTATCTTGATTTACAAAGTAAAACAGGTTAGAAACTGAGGAATGATGTAAAACCATTCAAGATGGTTTCAGGTGATCGGTGGGCCTCCAAATTTGAGGGATCTGAAGGATCTACATGTTTCAGATCACTATTCACCACAAAGATTGTGCCCACCAAGAAACTTCATGTCTCATCCCCACACCTTGACTCCCCTGATACAAGTCTAGAGTGTAAGTCACGGTGTCAGTATCCTTCTAGCACATCAAGGTCGCGCCTTGATGTACTACAAGGATACAGACGCAGTGAGCAATTACACCGCTCAAACAAAAAAATAGATAGGGAATTCACAACAATCATTGCATCCAATGATATTAGAAATTTACCATCAAAGAGATTGAATGCACATTTCAGAAAGCACGTGACCTTTGGACAGGTTTGAATGAATCCTTTAATGATTTTGTAAGAGCCAGGTGATCTTTGCCATTTACTCGCAGGTATACAGCCCCAGCCTGTTTCCTTAGTACCAGATGTAATGCTGTTGAAGGTGTGATGCCTTGTCAGAGTTTCTTGGGGGCCTCTGTAAACCGTTTCTAGTTCACCACTGGAATAACAATTACAAGGGTGGAAAGCAAATAGAAAATGAAGATTGTAATGCATACACAAACGAATTGTTAGAGGGTTGGATGATGAAGACACAAGTCAAACTCCATGATCACCACTTCTTAACAAGGTACTCAAGTTCCTTAGTAGAAGTTGTATCCAATATACATCATGGCAGAATGATATACCATGACTGATTGAACCTTTTAATCTGAATTGTCTTTGACAAATCATTTAAAATGACATGACTCCTCACAACTGTTTTTGCCTCCCTATCATCTCAAAACATGTCAAACAACCACAACTAAAATCTTGAGGAAAGATTTGACACGTTTGAACTGTCAAAACGTCGACCATTATCTTCTAGACTCAAAACCAACAAATGATCAGTCATGTAAAACAAGATCACGATGAATTCAACGTTTGACACAGGAGTCATTCGCTTTCATGCAATGATTCCATTCATATGCTTATTATACTTCTACCCCAGCAATGAGGTGTTATTTCATCATGTTGTTTCCTCTTCTTGTATCTCGATAATGGGACAGCAGTATCAAAATTCATGACTCCAATTGGACAAATACATAAAATTTTGCAAATACTGATCAGCAGAAGACCTGGCAATAGCTCATGTGGATCTACCAGACTACCAAAACCCAAAAAATAGAGAAACCCTTTGCATTGAATCTAAAAGTCAAGAGAAACCTTCCAGATTCGCCCTATCAATCCTCTTTACTTAATGCAGAAGCCTTGGCTAACATCTCTTCGAGTGCCGTAGGTTCCCAATTGTCAACTTTAGTCCCGTGTTCTGATACAGGTTCAACATATAATACATCGTCTTCAATATAGAATTTTAAGCCTGATGAGCGTTTTTGTCCAATTTGATATTCTCCACAAACTCTATATAGATATTTTCCACCGGAATCAAGTGATTTGCCAAGTGAGATTACGAATAAATTCAAGTTCTGTGCTTCTTCCTCTACAATCGATATGAAGGTGATCTCCTCAGGTCCAGCCGGTCGTATGACTTTAGATCTAGACTTGTTCTTGAATCCAGATTTTCCTTTACTTTGAGGAGATGATAGATCGATGAGAGGCTTAGCGAGTAGATCAGGCCTTTCGAGTTTCGTTTTAAGATCAAGACCAAGTGATGATAATGAACTAGCTTGGTTGATCATTTCGGTGCCTCTAGCAAACCCGAGTCGAATCGCGGGGACTTCATTGTTCAAATGATCTGGGAACACACCTTTCCACCAATTGCTCCATGCTCCAATCTGATCCATATTCCCAGTCCCTGCCACCAACCAAATCCACAGAGTTTCAAGCCATTTGACAAAGAATTCAGAAAACAGTCCATCAAGTATTTCACGATTCGTAATGATAGTTGTCCATCTGATCAAGGTATTGAAAGCTTTGAGGTCTTGTTGTTTGGGATTGATGATCAGTTGTGATTTCAAGTATCCGGCTAGATTAGGCACTAAGTTCTTGAGTACTAGCTTATCCCAGTCTCGGCGTTTGAACACATCCCGTTTCCATACCAACAAGTCTTGAATCATATTCTGTTCTTTGTCACTATCTTCAGCCGCCATAAATTTCCATGCCTTCATCCATGTCGCGAGCTTCAACTTGACTTCCTGTAATACCAATTCATTGCGATACGAACCAAGATGTTCCAGCCACGGAAAGACAAATAAATGCAAACCCATCGATCGAACCCCCTCGGAACTGGTTGTGACTGAATTCGAATGTCGATTTCGAAAATCCCAGCTATCGATAGATGATACAAGCCTAGGTACGATGAGCTGATCGAGAAAATTGTCATGAACAAATTGTGGTAGAAGGGACTTCCATCGCACGAAAAATTCGATCATTTCTTCACACTGAACAGGATCCCAAGAATTGACAGTCGATCTTATCTTAGGCACCCAATCGTTCCAAATTAAGCTTTCGTAAGCTGTCATCTTGCGGTTTGCGTTGGTGTCTCTTGTCGCGCTGTCGTAATCAAAGTCCATAGAGCTCGTCATGATATCTGCATTTCCTTGGCGTGAAGTCTTTGAATTGTTTTCCAGGCGAAAGCATCTCTTGAAGCGCTTCAATTCTGAGACGGATAGGTTGGGCTGTTTCAATACGTCCCAATTTTGCCACACGCGTCGTAACTATAATGCAAACTAGTCAGTGAAAGTCGAAGAAAATTATATTGGTACAACGTGAGCTCACAATTGGAGCGAGAGCGGAGACTGCAACCTCATCCAAGTTCAAATCGTCATATTCCACCCGTTTATCATCTTGAAGAAACTCCAACAGCTCATTGAACGATTCATCAAACTGTTCCAGCATACCACAGATTTGTTCACCCTCGGTATCTTGATTGATGATATTGAGAATGTTAAGATACGTGGCCTTAATCTTGGACGAGATGGCAATAATTTTCTTCATATTATTGAGCTTTTGTTCCTTGATCTTCATCATTTCTGCTGATCTGGCCCGATCCTTGACAAGTTGTTCTTGTTTCTGTTTGATTGCACTTCCCTCCTTAGCTAAATTGATAAGATTTCCTTTGCCCATATCACAAATCAATGCAAGATTGTGCATCAATTCAGGTAGTCGTTGTTCTTTTGACTCTTCGGTGGGTCCTTGAGAATGATGAAGTAATGTAGTGCTCAAACTAGGAAGCTTGCGACCTGTCAAGTCGATGATTTCTCCTAATCCAGAGTTCAAGCCTGCATTTTCTGGATCGTCGGCTAACTCGGATATGATATCTTCGTATGTTCGATGGATGACTTTGTTCTTCTGTTTCACGGCCTTCGGTTTCGCTTTCCACGCTTCTCGGACGGCTTTGTTTCCTTTTTTGGATCGATCTTTTTGACCTTTGGTATCTTCGTCATCATCAACAATCTTCCCACTCCGTCGGTCTTCCTCTTTAGCCTGCTTCGTACGTTCTTCAAATCCTTCGTAACTGAGACCCATCCCTTTTGGCCTGACTTTACTCTCCAATGGCGTCACGATACCTTCCCCTTTCGCCCCCAATCCAGTTCCTGATTTCCATCCCATCTTTTCCAACATCTTAAGACCCATAGATGAGTGCTTACTACTGGCGAGTTTTGCAAAATGTTGTTGCTCAGCTCGAGATAAAGGCTTCTTTTGTACCGGTGGTTGCATGGACTCAGAAGCTGAAGCACCGAGAAAAGATCGCCGTGGTAAGGCTGGCGAGTCGTCGTTTTCGGAATTCTCTTTCATCGGAGAATCGGTGTTGGCTTGATCGTCCAACTCAGTAGTCTTTGAACCGATTCCCGCTCGTCTAAAGCCGTTGTTCGTTGATCCTGAATTCAACATAGCACGAAAGTCGTTGTTGGAGGCTGGCGCGCCTGATCCCAGGCCTGCTCCGAGACCAAGTTTTGGACGGTTGAAATGACTGATATCCTGATCATCATGCTCGTCCATGGCGGTAGTGTTGTTGATCTCATCAATTTTCTCAGGGTCAGATTTGTCAGATTCATCCTCAGAGCTCGCAGATGAGTCAGGATCGACCCATTGAGACCCGGAACCTTGGATCGAAGAATCATGGGTCGACACATCTGGACCAAGTGTTTTGTTTGAAGTGGAGGGTACAAATAAGGGAGTCCTATAGCGCGATAAATTGAAGTCAGTGAAAACTCGAAGGTGATCGAAAATGAGAATCGAAACTTACTTATGCAAACGTTTATCAACCTTTTTGTTTTTTTGGAAATTGTCTTCCTCATCATCATCACCAAAAACACCATAAACCGCATCGTCTTTTCCACCTTTCCTTATTTTCTTGGCTCTTTTAGATTGGTATGGATCTCGAAACAATTCATGTTCCGCTTCTAGATCACCATTTTCGAAATTCTCACCACCGCTAGAATCGTTCGAGCTTGAATCAAGATCAGATTCGTCCATGAGATCGTTCCTTCTTTTACCCATCCTGTTGTGTGAGGCTGTATAGTTTGAAAAATGTGATAAATAAACTGTGTCTATGACGTTAGTTGACGGAGGCCCAGTTATTAGTGGGATTATCTTTCGAAAGAGAATGGCCAATGCCATACTACACAGTTGTAACTTGTGACACTGAAGACCGGATACAAGCATTACTTGACTGTCACTGTGGCTTCACGTGAATCAAGTGCTATAGTGAGGGAGATCAATAATGTCACATTCTATTCTGGCTGATGACAGGTGTGCGTTCGTCAACTTTCTTGGCTTCCGCTGTTTCAATCTCAACAGTCTCAACCCAATATCAGATGTTCAAGCTCATTTTGTAAACCGCATTCGATTACACTTCAGCATCCATGGCTAACTCTCGTCTCGGTGGGCAAGAACGTACACTTATAGCCACCATTGGAGATGAGGTTAGCTTTTTCTGACGTCATCTGATTCAGACCTTTACACTTCACCGTCTCAATGAATCTAACATGTATCTCAACTCAAACCGCCCAAAGGACTCTATCACTGGTCTACTACTCGCGGGAACGGTGAGCTGCACAACCATCAATTTGCTAGACGACTTCATTACTCATCAAACTTGGTGGTAATCATGATTAATCTACCAGGGTCACATCACTCAGAAAGGAAGCAAGAATTTCTTGGTGGTAGACTCGAGTTGGGCGCAAATCCATGCTTCACATTTGATATGACTTCTTGCTGATCCGATTATAATTACCTTTCTGATGAATCTAGAAACCTCTGTCGAGACCATTCAAGCTACATTTGATGAATTTACAACAGGCCGAGATGATATTGCGATTGTTTTGATCAATCAGCATGTATGTTCCTCAATGTTTTGGTCCATTGAGACTACAGTCCTCGTTTACTGACTTTTGCGGAAAAAACCTAGATTGCGGATAAGATCAGGCCGTCAGTTGACAAGTATGTAGCCGCATTTCCTGCACTATTGGAAATTCCATCGAAAGATCACCCATACGGTGAGTCTGACTCATTACTGCAATGAACCTTGGCCTTATTAATCCTCAGGCCTCATACACTTACATTTCAATTTTCCATCTTGGCTCTATTCTAGACCCCGAGAAAGACAGTGTGCTAAAGCGGGTTCGGAAGTTATTTGGGGAGTAGGGCTCTGACTTATAGAGTTTCAGCCTCTTATTGTTTCTCTAGTACTTTGTTTTCCGTGTCTTTGTCTATCTATCTTCTTTATCATCGTGGCCTGTAATGACCCTGCTCCAACTTATGAATGGTCGATAACTTTGAAGATGACTTTGAACCATGATGTCAGAAGACAAGCATCTTAGCATGCGTGATGAGCAGATCACTATCTTTATAATTGAGAGGGACTTCTATAGCCCAGCATGATCACAGTGAAACTATGACCTATCCAAGAGTTGAGCACTCCATGCCAAAACATTACAATACAATAGGCTACAATACTGATGTGACTTTATAGCCGATGGGTGACAGAGACCAGGGCTCTCCACTTCTGATGGTATACATTGCACTGATCACAGTCTGGTACGGTCTCCACTCACACATTGGATACATAGCTCTGTGATTTTGGAACTGAGAGAGCCACCAATGGTCATCTCATCAAGGAAAGAGACGTAGGCCAAAAGGGAACAGGTTTGGCAACAGCACTATTTTTATGTGTGTGCAAGGACTTTGAGTGAAAACAATGCTGGGCAGCCCAAAGGTCGGATTTTGCTCTCAAAAACTCGACATGAAAGAAGTTAGATACAGAACATATAAAAAGCCCATGACGCCCTCATGTGTAGCACTACAAGACAAATGAACCTGTACTTGGGAAAGGATGGCAGGTAAACCAATTTTCCTGTGACTATTGTAAGAAGTTTTTTTTGCTGTGGTATTTTGGATAAGCTGATGAAATCTGATAATTTATTTGAAGAGACAGGAAACAAGAGACAGGAATATCTT
>MWRH01017051.1:0-13672 GCA_002157025.1 Melampsora abietis-canadensis | reverse complement strand
GCAAACGAGTGCGGATGCTCTAATTACTTTTTGTATTACAGTAGACCAACATAGCTAGCTAGTGCGATATGTGAAATCAAAAGCACTTTAAAATAAAAAATAAAAAAATAAAAAAATTGGAAACTCTCCGGCTCAAGTGGCCCGGGTACTTAGGCACAAGTATACATAGCCTTATACATAACTCATGAAACTTTGAATCCATTCGATCTAGAATGTGATGTTCTTAAATGATCATGAAATCGTGAAGTGAACATCAAGATGAAAGAAATCGAATTTATGCAAGAGTTAGACAATTAAGTATTCTCAAGATAATCTTCAATCAATCTAATCAGCATTTCTTAACTATGAATCAATCATTCAAGTTAATCATGAATTCTTTAAATCAAATTCAAATTCGTTCAATTCAAACAACATCAAGTTTATTCTTACCAAGTAAATTACCCAAGATTCAGAAATTAAATGAATCAGATCTTATTGAAGAATTCGTAAGAGGTTCAGGTCCAGGTGGTCAAGCTATCAACAGTTTAAGTGTTTGACAAGATCTGTTTTGTTTATGTTTGTACGACACTGATTTATTGATCTGATTTCTTGTTTTACATTATGACTTTAGAATTAAGTATTTCAGTTTCATTGATTCATAAACCCACTGGAATTCGAGTACAATGTCATGCGCAAAGGTCTCGTGAATCGAATCGTAAAGAAGCAAGAAAGATTTTAAGTGAAAAGGTCTTTTATCATCTGCGTTTCTTATCAATTTAACACGTCAAGTCACATTTTATGAAACATTGATTCATTGATTTATCTCTTTGAATGATTGACTATTCTTAGGTTGATCTGTTTCTCAATCCGGGTAAAAGCAAATTGGAATTCAAATGGCAAAAAGCACGCGACAAAAAACGAGCAAAGATACGACAACAGAAGAGGCGTGAGAATGATCAATGTGATCAAGAAGATGAGACTTCCTCGAAGCCTTCATTCAAGGAAGAGAAAATTGAACCAATCAAAGAATCCTAGGACATGGGTATCTCGAGGTCCTTGTGGAGAGTTGAATAGGTTTCGTCAATTAGTAGTCAAATTTAGCGTCTGGATAAAGCTTCAAGTTACATTTTGATTGTATTTATAGTAGAGATATGTATTCATATGACACAATCGAGATAAGGATATACTAATCCCTTAGACCTTTTAGCCATGATTAGCGGGACCTGAGACTACAAGATGATGTCAATTTTTTAGGATCTCCTTGGAAGGACAGCCTTCGTTTGTTTCAAGATCTGATGAAGATTCGATTGTGATGATTCCAGGAATTCATCTCCTCTGGCGTTGATATTGTTTCTTGGATGACGATTTTTTAGTTGGTTTTGCTGATGATCGAGCTTGAGCTTGAGCCATTGAATCCATCGCGACCTTTCCCATAAACTCACGCCACCATTTACCAGTCACACAAACATGAGCATCAGCCGGCTCATGGGAGATCGCATCCTCAATCTTCTTTCTTAGATCACCTTGTAATTCTAGAAGTTCTACAGCTTTTTTGATTTTAAAAACTGTAACAATTCCTATCGACTTTTCTCTTGCTAATGAACCTAAAACTTCTTTTTTAAATTTACTCATTGTTAGATACACTGGTGGTGGTTCAGGTGTTGTCCTTAGCCAAAGCGGACGAGGTGGTTGGTTGGGAGTAAAAGGTTCGACTGGATATAAAGTTGAGATATGGTCATCGTAGAGCCTTCTTCGTGAGATTGGACCTTTTTCTTCGAGTATATCAATCAATTTCCTTTTGACTAGACTCAGATCTACTTTAGTTGCTGAAGAAGTAGGAGGTGGATTTGTCGAAGTCGATAGCCGATTGCAGTAATTCGAACCAAGTGGTTTTTGGAGTCGATTTATAAAAGGTATCACACGATTCATGATGAAGGAGGAGACGATCTAAATTAATACGGTTTAAGTTTTGTTCAAAGTCAGAGATTGATTCATTTACGTTGCCTTTGCTTTTTGAATGTTGCAAATGTGGAATGACTTACTTTGTACCCTGATGTAGACAAGAAATGGTTGATTTATGTAAGAATTTGTCAACAAATCAATCTTGCTGTTAACTTCATCGATGTTCATTGGTGACTGTGTTGAGTTGAAATATTTGGATGTTCTATCAAACCCATCTATAGCCATAGCCTTGAGTCGACTGAGATTTATGTGTAACCCTCCCATACCCATAACCTGGCAGGCATTCATTACATGTTTAAAGCCATAATTACGTATGCCTTATGGATAATCAATGAGAATACTTTGACTTCATGGACATAGTTATCTAGTGATGGATCATTATTGGCCTGATAAATTTCTTGAAAACCTTATGGACTGAAAGCTGCATCTAGAATTGATCTCTTCATAAAATTGACCTTTTTGTATGGGTTTGGAAGTCAAAAGAAAACCTTTTGTGATTTTAGAAGTTTGACTGCAATTACTGCACATGTCTGTGAGCATCAATGGCCACTTTTTTGGTTTCATTGTTTCATATATTTTGAGTAACATTTAACCTAATCAAGTCGCTCTTGGTCAAACAGGGAATCAAGAGAGGGACTTACACCGCACACATTAAGTATTTTTCAAAAGTCAAAAACATTTGACCTGAGTGACAAGAATGATTGAAAATGCAGTAATCCTGGATTTATCCTGCATGTGCCTCAACACTGCAAATGTTACATTGATACTGCACTACATCAAGACAGCATTTTTATTCCTATTTGACATTAAATGCAATCATCTTGCATAGTGGAAAAATACTTCATGTCTGAAGTGTTATGACTTATCATCTATGGTTTTGTTGGAGACTTTTGACTTGTAATATCTCCTTGTAATATTGATCAAAACTATTGGGTTCATGAAAACACCCATCAGATATCATCCTTAGCTAGATTAGCTTGGGCAAGTTCTCTATGTGCAAAAGCTTCATGAAGTGTGCTTACTCACACCGCCGGAATTAACTAATTTGAGACCCGATTGAGCGGAATTTCAGTGTCCGAGTTTGAAATTTCCTCAAATTGTGAAACTTGTTCACAGCTTGTTACACATTATGTTTGCCAATTCCCGAGTACACCATAGTGATACACATACTCATATCACTTCCAAGATATTTAATTCCAACCATGTGACCATATCTCCTGTTGTCATGACCCCACTGAGCTCCGTCCTTTTTCCGGTTGCTCACATGAGTCATGGACAAGCACTGAAGCAAGATTCAATCATTGAAGGTGAAGGGAATATGTGTTGAAAGGGGTTGTTGTTGGATGATGCAGCTGTATGTACATACACAGCGCCAGCAGAGTACTTCTTGGGGCTGCTTGAGAGAAATCAGAGAACATATATTGAGCCCTGTATCTCCCCTTGGCGCAGATTATGAAGATATTTAGAGTTAAATTACTGCATATTGGTGATGTTTAATTAAAGCAAACTAATCTTGATAAACCTTTAGTTGTCCTATAAGATTTTTGAGTCCTCATCTTGTTTGGCTTTTGTGCTTTTTCACCTTTATTTTTTGTCTCTGAGGTAGATCTCTCAAGCTTTCATTCAACTTATCATTTCTTGAGTCATCTATAACAATCAATAGTCTATCAAGCACATCCCTTCTGTAAAAAGGTAAACTTCAAAGTTTACTCAAGGCTTTATCTTCAGAAAATCAACCAAACATCTCATTTTGAAGACCAAGAGCATCAAATCAGCCAATAACTCAATCAAAGGAATCATAAATCAGTAAGTTGACTTGAGTCTTGAGAAAAAGTAGCTACCCAAGGATTTTAAATTGTCCAGCCCTATTTGAATTGAGCAGGTCAAGGCAAATACCAAAATGAATCCACAAAAGATTTATTTATCCAAGATGATCATCAAAAGTTATCTGCTTCCTTTTTTACTGGGTATGGAGAAATTAGCAAATGGAATGACTCTCAGGACTGTACCAGTGCATGCAGACAATGGTGGTACTTTGAACATTGCTCCACTCACCCAAACAGCCTCAATAGAATATGACCCTGTATATAGTGATCTCCAGGAACGTAAACAACAGGCTCAATGGATTTTGGAAAACAACAAGGCATATAGATCAAGCCAAATCAAAAACAGAAAATTGATATCCATGTCAGCTCCACCCCTACAGTCTTTTGAGTCCAAGACAGCATCAGCTACGGGTCCTGGCACTGTGTTGGAAAAGACCTCTTCCACCCCACCTCCTGAGAAAGTTATTGGGGCAGCCATTGGGATAATATGTGGTGGTGGGTGCCTGTGTTTGTTAATTGATTCATATTGTCGTGTTGTGAGGTGTTTCTGTGGTTGATTGGCGGGTTTATTTACAAGTACATATGGTCTCAAAGGAACACATTCTCTATCCATCAAGCCCAAAGAGAAGGATGACTATCGCCAACAGAAGCTGTCCCATACTTGGTGTTCCTGGATTGATTGTACACAAAGCTCTTTATTTCATAATTCTATCAAAATTAGACAAGTTAGTTTTCAGAGGCTTCCAACAGTGATTTTTTATTACTTTGAATTCCATTTATTTCTTGCATATCTGAAGTATTAGTGCACAACTACAGATGTACAAGGGGTGCATGGTGATAATAAGGAATTCAATCTCTACATGTGGTGTCACATCCTGTTCTTTGCCTCATGTATCCTTCTATGAAGGTGGTTGTGCTTTACATTGTCAGGGTATTCATGTCAGATTGATTAAACCATATTACTTCTCTTGTGAACTCCTGTTCATATTCATCCATTTCATCATCCAAGGGCACTCATAGAATATGCTGTCCTGTGAGCCAGGCCTAGCTTTACAATTGACAGGATTAGTTTATGTTTGATTGCCATCTGTGCCATCATAGTGTTTGCTCATACACAAATCCTGCACCACCCATAAATAGGTCTCAGCTTCTCAAAATTGATATTTCCATTGTTGTTGACCACCTCAGAAGGAAGTAAATACTTCACACACCTTGAGGCATCCTTGTTGGCAGTTCTTCTGACTGAGATCTTCCCAGTCTACTTCACAGTCTATGTCAGATATTTTAAAGATATAGATTCCATAATTGGAGCATAATACAGAACAAGGTAGATCCTAACTATTTGAGGTTGATAAAATGATAATTTTGTAATCCTCCAGGTAGCACATCCAGAAGTGATCTCACTCATATATGTGTATCTATGTATGTATGCCTGTGTACTTAAGTCCTCACCAGTTGAGCCTACTAGTACCCGAAAATCTGTCTTTTTTCTGTGGGCCTCAACATTTGGCTGAGTTGAGTTGTGTTGGGGTTCCATCTGAGGAGGAACACCTGGTAGGAATCATTGTATCTAAATATCATATGCAAAGACTGAACCCACTCTAAATCAACTCACACATCCAACCCTTATAAGTCTATGTACAATCCCCTATCATCTTGCAGTATAACAGTTTGTAAAAGATCTCTATAGATGCAAGCTTTATATAATGTTCTCATTCAATGAAAACACAAAGAATCTTGTTCATGAATATTTTTATCATCATCAAACATCATCTCAAATCAAATTCAATGATCCAATATATCTCTATGGATGATTGGAAATAAGCTCTTGCTGAATACATAGTCTGGTGCAATGGCTTAAGATAGGACATCTCTTCAACACTGTGCTCCAAGGATTGTATTTTTGCCAGGTGATACTTGTGCATGAATTGCTTGATAAATGCCTCTGTAGTCATCATGAAGAATTGTGGGAACAAAAACCCATTAATCTTCATTTGTCACACAAATTTGTTGTCTCCACAGTATTTTGACCTTTGAATCCCTTTCACCACTTGGTCTCTAAGAAGAGGCATGTCAAGCTTTTTTCTTCACCTCAATTCATAACACAATCAACATTCTATCAGGCAAAGATCCTACATAAAGGTGTAAAATAAAAGTAGGAAAAACCAAAGGCTGAGATGACTCCCAAAAAGGGCCATCTGATCAAGATAAAAATTAGAAACTGCTGGCTTCTTCTCATACTGAGCATGGGAAGACTGGCAAATGGAATGAATCTCAGGGGCCCTCTGCTTCATTCAGATAGTAGTGGTATATCAAGCCCAGTTCCATTCACCTCAACAGTCGCAATAGAATATGGTGTTGGGGAGCAGGACATTCAAAAGAATACAAAGGATGTTCATTGGTCTTCTTCAAATGATGAAGTGTACGGTTCAGCCCTGAAGAATAGAAAATTGATGTTCATGTCAGCTCCACCCACACAGTCTTTTGAATATGGTCCTACTCCAGCTCCTAGTCCTAGCAACAATTTAGAACCAAACTCTTCATCAGATACTCTCTGAAAAGTGTGTGGTGGAGTTTATGGTTGTATCACCCTGTGAATGTTGACTGTTGAATGTATCAAACGCAGAAGGATTCAAAGAGGATTGGCATAAAGTATTAGATAAATGTTGTGTTCACAGTAGCAATTGTTGACCAATCAGATTCAAAGTTGGGATGGGAACATGTACAAGATTGTTCAAGGGTCCAGGTTCTGAAAATTAACAGGAGAAGATATCCCATATACACTGTGCCTTAACTGCCTATCTCTAAGTCTTTTGAATTTTACTTTTGTCCCAAAGGTAAAGGAACTGCTTTGAAAAACTCTCAAAACCATTATTTTCATCCTCCTGTGACTCACCAATTGTCTAGTGTCCCTGAAGTACAAATCTCTATCAATATTAGGTTGTAAGCTCTACATATCGCAAGTGCAGGTGTTGCAGGAATTGGCATTGGAACTCTTCTGTTCAGTCTCTACCTGCTGGAAGCTTTCATGCTCTGTTATACTAATCTGTCATTTTTCAGAGATGTGTGTCTTATGAATTTCCAGGATAGTTTTGTCTGATCCTTGAAATCATCTTACACCTCTTCCCCTCATTTGATTGGCAGTAGTTGTCAGCACTTGAGCTCTTTGCACTGACCAAAGAGCCATAAGTCATACACTTAGTCTGTGGATACTTTTCACCTTAGAGATGAAACAAACTTATATGACCACGTTCTATCACGCATGAAAGCTACTCAATTGAAAACAATTGCTCATCTTTGAGAACAGCTTAATCAGATCACATTCTAGCACACTTAAGAGCTAATCAATTGAAAGTAATTAATCATCTTTGAGAACAACTCAATTGAAAATCTCACTGGACATCTGGAAGAATAATTAAACAAGTCTTTCAAGCTGGAGTGTACTTATCATGTATAAAATAGCCTGCTCCCAAAGACATCTCAATTGAAATGTATGCACTAAGAAAAAGACACTAGAACATTCCAAGAGAAATGTATCTCCAATGTATCCCTTAAATCAGAGCAAAAAGAATATAAATAGAGGAAAGTCTCTCCAAGAAATGGAGAGACTCACCTGATCATACTTTAACAAAATCTTTCAGATCATCATCTGTTCCAAAGTTCAACTGGATTTTACACAAATCTCAGTTCCACGTTGCCCCTTTTTCTTAAAGTTACAGAATGGTCAAACCATCCTTCATAGTCTCTTGGACGAGAATCCCCAACTATTCTATTCCAAGTATGTTTAATATTGATTCCATTGTTGTTATCAATTTTCCAGCTGATAGCTTCAATTATAATATGTTCTATGATTTGGATCAAGAACCCTTTCTGAGTATCTAAGCTATGTGGATCACTTTGGTCACTACTCAGTTCTTGCAATGCAAAGTTGGTAAGATCCCTGTTATTCTTTGGACGCAGGCTACTCTAGATCTTGTATCTCAGAGATTATAACCAGGCCTAAAGGTTGACCACCTTACATCTGTTAACTAACATTAGGCCTGATTCCAGTTTTGTAGAAAACATTTAAAGAGCTTGTGATAATACATATTCATTATCTTCCTTAGTTAAAGATGAAATATAGTAGCCAAGATCCCACATAACCAGAGGGATCTCTTGTCAGGACTAAGAATCAAGTAAAAACTAGACTACTTGACTCTCCAGATAGTAGCCACCCTGACAGTAGTTTTGTTACCAAAACAGAGGATTGTGATAATGTGGGATATCTTCTGAAGCTCTGGGATTATTGGTCTGAGTTTCAATGCCAATTTTGCATCAATTTGTATGATAGTCTTCTGACTAAAAATGTCCAAAGTACCAAAAAGCAGTCCTCCAATTTGATTTCTTGAATTGAACCATTCATCACTGCTCCCCAAAACATTGCAATTTTAGCCCAATTTGTACTCTTGTTTAGAAGGCATACTCATTGGCTGCTCCTCTATACTAGATCTTTACAGCCTATCTTGGACCTTAGAGCATTGACAGTGGTGGGCTCCAAATTGGGGCTGCAAATCAAGCAGATTCAAATTTGGTGGGGCCCTAAATCTATCCAGATGCAGTTGTTTGGGCTTTGAATGTGTACATTCTATGTGTTTACACACACCTTGAGATTGGTGTGCATGGGCTTACATGTGCAAGGTATGGGATTGAGCAAGTGCGGGAATTTGGAGCCCGGCTTCTTGTTGTCAAATTTGTAGGCCAAAGCTCAAAATTTGAAGCTGGGTACAAAACAATCTGGTGATGGGGACCACCATTGCAGCAAAAGATTGGGGCTCAGTCACCAAATTTGGTGATAGCCCAAAATTTGAAGCCCACCGCTGTGGATGCTCTTAGGATGAATACTTTCAAGATGTTAAATACCCAGAATTTGGGACTTTGAAATTTTTAAACTCAGATGTTCAAGGAGGATAAATGGATGATATTCAACTCTGTAAGGTAGCAAAGATCCAACGGGGATTTGTCTCTCACATTGCTAAATTTAAGAGATGATTCACTCAATATGCATCTGATAATCATCTCGCTTATAAAACCTGGCATCAATGACCATGGTACACATGGAAAGGAGGTATCTAATCCTTTTGAAATAAGGTAATGACAGACAAAGTCAGAATAGAAAAAGTACATAGACCAATACTACATGTAGTACAAAAGTGCAGGATAACAATCTTTCAATGGTATCAATAGCCAAAAGATATGAAGATGAGAAACCTGGACAAAATAAGATGACACATTTGAAAGATGAAGGACACAATGATTGGATCTCCCCTGACCAGGGGACTTAACTTTGGGCTGAAGTACCGTGGTTATGTAGATTACCCGCGGAAGCGCTGATGTCCGATACCGAGTTCTAATCTTTGGGTGGTTTCAAGTTTTTATATAGATTGCAGATTTCAGTGTAGAACCAATTCCAGTCGAATACCCAATCTTCAAACCTTTTAATCAGCTTTTCAAAAAAAAAAGAAGAAGTGAAGAGGATACCAAGAATACTTGGAAGGAAAAGGAAAAACGATGCAAAGATCAGTATCAGTTAATCATAGATTACCACAAATCAAGAATAAAACGATTCATATACAAAAACGATCAAATAATCGATTCTTATTAAATCAATTTAATAAATTAGGTTTATTGTTTTCAATTCTTTCAGCTTTGTTGATTGGGTTTTATTATTGGATTGATCCAATCAAGGTAAAACTGATTTGATATCTTCATTTCCTTCAAATGAGAAACCTCATGATACTAATCGATTTTGTAATTGTTTTCTTTTATTTAGTCTCGATGGTATATCTTTGATCCAAGTCAGATTCATCAACTCGCCCAAGAAGCCATTGATCTTTACCCCAATTCGACCAGTGGTGTGATTCATCACATAGCCAGTACTCTGCAAACCCAACATTCGTCACGTCATATCACTGTTGATCCGTTTCCATTAGGAGCTTTGAGTTCAGAATCTGAACATCCTGATTGGGTTTTCAACAATGCAGGTGGAGCGATGGGATCGATGTATGTCTTACACGCTTCGATCACTGAATACTTAATCATCTTTGGCACTTCGGTCGGAACCGAAGGTCATACTGGAAGACATACAGCAGATGATTACTTTCATATTCTTGAAGGTGAACAATGGATTGGAAAAGCCAATGCATTACGACCTGTGAAATACATGAAGGGATCTGTGAATTATCTTCCAAGAGGTGAAGTCAGACAGTATAAGATGCCAGAAGGATGTTGGGCATTAGAACTCGCACAAGGTCAATCAGTTTTGGTTATTGTGTGTTTTGGACGGTTGAGGTTTTAAGACGTGCTTTGGATTTCTGTTTCTAGGTTGGATACCTCCGATGATGCCTTTTGGATTTGCGGATGGGTTCTTTTCAACTCTTGATTTTATTACCCTTTGGCATACTACGCGTATTACGGGACGTGAAATGTTGAGAAACTTGATGGCTGGGAAGATTTGAAGAAACAATGTTTTTGGTTAGAACATTATTGGGGAACAAAAAAAGGAATTATCTAGCGGTGAATTCATTTTGATTTGAATTTTTCATTCATATGTAACAATTGCTGATGATTTTTTTAGTAGACAAAAAGGATCAAAAGAATGTGTTACCTCAACGATTTAGATTGCATTGATATATCTTCACCAAACTTGCATAAATGTAAGGTGTTTGTGTTGTAATCGCGAGTTAGATTTCAGGTAGTCACTTCTAAATGCATTCGACCACTAGAGACCGTCATGGAACGAGCAATCTAAATAAAAAATGGATCATCTATTGAATCAGGCAGCTTTTGAGGTTTTGCATATCCTACAATCCATTTGCCATAGTCATGCTCATAACAAGTTGTAGATCTATAAGTTTCAATGTCGTTGTTTCCAGACTGTCTCTTAGTTTCTTGAATTATATCTTGTTTCCTGCTTCACTGTCCATGGAAATCGAAAGCATGAGGAGGTTGAATCGCAGTAAACGATCATTTCAGAGAGTGGAGTGAGTTATTTTCCCATGATGCCTATCTAGCATGTTTCCCCAAAGTAAGGTCAATATACACTGAAAATGAAAGTTGAGGCTCAAGCCATTCCAATAATATGTTACATCTTGATTCTTCAGTGCTCTTTCGGGGCCGAGTGCCCGACACATCGCCCTGAAAGGCTTTATAAATACATATAAACTGCTTTGAGCTGCTTCAGCCTTTGACTGGTATCAACTCTCAAGGCACAATTCAGTTGAAATCTGCGCATACAACATTGTATTCCGATTTCCTTACAATTCCTCGATTCTCATGTCTTGATCACCCTTCTCAAGACTCATACAACCATCAGTTGGTTCATTCAGCAACACTCACTGATCACTTCAACTTTCACCAAAACTCAGCTTAACAATCCATCACTCACAATCCATCACTTACAATCAATCACTTATTCGAATTCAACTTACATAAACTTCAACATCACTGAAATTATATAATACAACTACATTATTAGATCATGAACGCTAATCCTACTCTTTCATTCAATCCAACTTCATCCTTTCATTCTCATTCAATTCATCATCATCATCAATTTGTAAGTGATAAACCTTCATTGATCTTCTTGATTTGATCAACTGTTCAAAATGCTTGATCTGATGGTGTTTGTTTCTCTTTGAATGTTTAGAAAATTGATAAAGTTGAAGAGAATGATGAAGAAATGAAGTGTAATGTTGAAGTTCATTCAAGTCATCGAATTGATGATTATTATAATTTTGATTATATGATCAGTCAAGTGATTGAATCAAACTTAAATCAACATCTTCAATCTGCTGACCTAAAACCCATTGAAACTCATTCTACAATCAATCCTATCACCAATCCAAATTGGCTACTTGGAAAGAATCTTGACAATTTGAATTTAAATCATCCTACTTCAATCACTACTACTACTAATTCAAATTCAAAACAATCTATCAATTTACTTACCATCAACAATGATAATCATCAGATCATCAATTCCGAAGCTTCACTTCATCGGATTCCAAAGTTCTATAGAGCTTCATCTGAATCCGGTCATCTGAATCAAATCAAATCTACTCAATCGGTTTGTAGTGATCGAGTGATCAAACTCCATTCGGTTTCTACTCCCTTACATCCTCAAAACGATTCGCGCTCTCAACTTACTCAATGGCGTGAGGAAGCCCTTGAATATCTTAAAAAGAAAGAACAGATCCAAGCTTGGATTAACGAGTTACCCTTATCCTTTGAGTTTGAGGACACTCATCAGATTATTGATTGGGAAGAAGAGGGGATTGGGAAGGATGATGATCAGCTTCTTGAGTTGGTTGCTTGTGATCTTCAAGGTCTGAAGATTTGCAATTCGTCACCCACTTATTAAACTTTATCACAGATCATAGAGTCCTTTCTTTTCTTTTTATTACCCGATTAAACTTTTATAGGATTAGATTCTTTGAGTTTAGGATTATTTTTTGGATTACCTAGTCATTCACATCCTTTTATCTTTCTTCATACCAATTTCATCTTCTTGAATTTCTTTTTGACTTTCACCATTGAAGGTTTCTACATCAGTATCAGTTTGGATTATCAGTTTTGTTTTTCTTATTCTCACTTCTTATGATCTGAGACTGTTTTTTGATGTGATGGTGGGATCCTTACCTTTTTGTTATTTCATACTTTAAACCAAATCGCATTCAATCTTTCTGTTCTGTTCTTTTCGATCTTTTTTTTTCATCATTCATTTTCATCTCAATTTCAGCTTTTGATTTTTATATCTTTCTTTCTGTTTTCTCTCTCTCTTTTTTTTAGATTTTTATCATATATTTCTTTGGATTGGATTGTCTTCCTTTTGGATTTTCGTCTTGTCTTGTATTGATTTTTTATTGAACTATTTGCTACGTTCTTGAACGGTTTCCTTTTCCTGGAATATATATATATATTAAAAACGGGTTGAATTTTGTTTTTTGATCTTTTGGAGTCCTTTCAATGGATATCGAATAAAATAGGTTCATCTTTGATAATTTAGCAATTGAGATCAAGAGGAAATTGAGAGGATATGGGTAACGGTTGTTAGAACTTTGTCTGAGAGGTCTTTTGAATATGAAGGATCTGCTTGGAGGTTAGAGTAAGAGCACTCATCCACACTTCTTGATGATCTCCTTAATTATTAGAATCTGACCATCAAGGGTGCATATACATTTGACGTCAAGGAGAGCACAAAACAAAACAAACAGTTCGACAGAATTGAGTACATGTACGAAATTCAATCCCACAAACCACGGTGTTGGACAAAGGAATCACACTTCTTGTCACGAAACAACCAGAGCAGAGAAAGTTGAGATACGACTTGATGTTCACAATTTTCTAGAGCATCCTAAACTCCGTTGTTAACAGTCGAGCAAGGTGAATACATGTATATATATGCACACAAAAACCGTAAGGAATTCGATGAGCTTATTCTAGGAATATGTAACTTATGAAGTATTGACCTTCCTAGGATATAGGTTGATATGAGTCTGTCAAGATTTTGATCAATGGTTTGAAGATATCTTATTCCATACGACATGTTGTGCAGCTCAGCCTCAAGTGCTTGCAATTGTTGAGCACCGTCCTACACCGCCATCTGAGGATGGAAGCCTTGTCCGACATCGGCCAAAGACTTGAATATTGATGTTTCGGGTGTTTGGTGGCTGTTGAGGATTCAGACCTGCATGCATTTAAGTTTTGTCAGACTGAGGGAAGGACTTTCAAGGGTTGATTCTAATCTCACACTGCGAAGCCTCAAATTCGGACTCGCTCAGGTCCCACGCGCTTGTCGCAGCGAAATAATTATAGAATGTTTGGAAGTTTGTGAGACTTTTTGAGAAAGAGCCACAAATCTTTTGTAT
>KZ122728.1:2978-15693 GCA_002157025.1 Melampsora abietis-canadensis | reverse complement strand
CACAGTCATATACAATTAGATAAGAAAAGGTAAAGCTAGTCAGATAACAATTCAGAATGGATCGCGTTGAATGATAAATTGGTAGACTTACCATCATCGAATGTTCCTCGTTGAGCCATTCCACTAAGGACTGGTTGATGGTTAGCTGCGCTGACCATGGTTGCTAGCCTAGGCAATTCAATTTAAGAAGACAATCCCCTGAAGAATTAGCTTCAATGGTAACAACACTTTCATTGACACAAAATGAGAATTCTGGTGTTACCTGTAAGTTCCGGCTGGAAGTCCATTGGGAACTGGTACGGTACTTGTGCCATCAACGTCGACGCTTGTATCGATGCCTTTACAGAAGAGAACGTTATCAAAGGTCCGACTATGCTTCTCAGAGGGTGAGATAAATGAACATACCTTTGAAGAAACTAAACTCTGTAGGATTGATGGGATCGGTAGAATCTAGAGCTGGGATCTTTTGAGCCACTATATGAGCATGACCAATGACTTGTTGAGTTTCACGAGAGAGTTGCTGAGGAGCCGAGAAATATCTTTTATGAAGAGAAAGAAAGGTAAGGATGAATGAGAAAATTTAGTTAAATGTAGGAATTGAAAGTGGAAAAGGAGATAAATCTTTTAGGACAATTCGAAGATCTCACTGACGTGTTAGCAGGGTTAGTGAAGCTACCAGAGACCATATTATTTATTTTAACAATCACGTTAAACGTGGTATCAGCTCGTATACCCGAAAAATTGATTGGGAATACGAATTTGCAACTTGGGTATTTCTCCGGGGCAGGAACCTGTGAAGGGATGTAAAGACAGACATCAGGAAGTTATGGTAGCTGGATGGTTATCTGAGATGAATGAAATCTTACCATTCCCATGGGGATTCCATTGCATGAGTAACCGTGACGGGCTTGAACTCCATTCATGAGTGGAGCACCAAGAGCTTCCTCAGATATACAAAAGTTAATCTATTCAGAAAACACAATGTGTATGTAGGTTCGAAAGATCAAAGTATTTGTCAGTCTGATGGACATCATATGCCATGTTATCTACACTACACCTACAAAGTTGTCGGGAGAGGTCAATGAGGGCGCCATGTTGCCTGTTGGGCTTCCATCTTGAGCAGAGCCCGATTGACGTGCGAGCTCATGCAAAGTCGGCGCTGAACTGGGCTCACAAAATTGTCGAGGTAGAAGGGAGGCAGCAATGGCTACTTGAATGAATGAAAGAGCGAAGATGATTTCTCCTGCGAACAACATGGCTACAGATTGTAGTATTTGGGATTGTGTATCCGATGAAGTCAAAAAAATGAGAACAAATGTGTTGAGCTTTTGGAAATATCAAGACTGGCAGGCAAACTGATTCAAGAGATTATCGACTATATATAGTTTTTGATGGCTGACTCTGAGTATTGCGCGCATTTGAACGTTCACAGGTGAAGCAACTTGTTTGATCTCAGTACATATGCAAACTTGAAAGCACGCAAACTTGAAAGCTTTTCATAGAAAACAACCTTGAGAACATTTTGAACTTACAAATCAAATGCCTCAACTTTTCCAAGTCCCACGCTGTCACACGATAGCCTGAGCCAGCGACGGACTTCGTGCCGTGCCCTTTCACCTAACTTGAGTCGTTAATTGACTGAGTCCCTCGCGGACGAGGGAGCAGAGAGGAGCCCTCTCACAGGTCATCGGGTTAGGAGTCGGCTGTCGGGTCTACATAGTTAGATTTCAACGAAAAGAAACTCCCGGGTGCTGCCGGACGCATAGACTTTAGAGGGAAACTGTTTAACTGGGATATGATTTCGTTCATCTTTCGTGCCCTTTCACAGGTCATCGGGTGTACAGTCAAAGTCAGTTGAGAGTATGGAAATTTCATCGAGAAAAAGCTGCCGGGCTCGGCGCCATGTGTCTGAGGTGTACTGTCGATTTCACGAAGGCTGTCAAAGTTCGCAAATTTGCCTCAATCTGCTCAAGGCTTGCGGGAAAACCTGTCAAAAATTGGAGAAGCTATGGTGAACAACCGTGAAGAAAATTGACGCACACGGTAACCACCTGTGTATGCAGTAAATCTTGGCCCAGGCTACAGTTACGACCATCATGGTTTCGAGTGTGTGTGGGAAGTCGGCAAATGAAGAACAGAGAGAGCTCGTGCTTGTTAAGGTTGGGTTTGGTCTAGTTGTGTGCGTTTCAACTTGTGTGTGTCTTTCACTAGGCTACACCTATGTGACATGTTGTCGTGGTAGTTAGATCTGTGCCGATGGCGGAGTAGCTAGATAGAGCTACATCCCTCGTCACTCCACGACTTGGGATCCTATAGCTAACGTTCCTTGTCCCGCCATCGGCACACCACATGGTATTTATAGCTGCAATGTCACTCCACGACTTGGGATCCTATAGCTAACGTGCCTTGTCCCGCCATCGGCACACTACAGTAGCAACAGTGCTGCTCGTGTTCAGCCCTGAGTAAATTGCCCATCCCAAACTTGAGGTTACGCATTATCCAATCTATTCTCAGAACGCCTGATTAAACTGACCTTCTGGGCTCAGTCGCCCTCAGTACGAAAAAGCACATTTTTTTTCTCGAGGTTTGAGACCTCGGTAACGTTTTCATATACTCGGGGTTCCTAATGCAAAGACACAACATACTCAATTCTGATTTTGTGACATGCTCATTGAATTTCATCACGAAACTTCCTGTAGCTAGCTCACTACATTTCTCTCGAATTTTGGTGATGGATTTGATTTGCTTCTCTCACTTTGCAGACTAAATGTGAATGCTTCCATTGCGAATCACCTGGATATTTAATTCCATTCATAATTTGGATCAAGGTGGGATCAAGGTGTGAAGACACATCTGACATACGAGAGATTTGTTTGGAAAATCATGCCAATGCACCTCTATGTATACAAAAAGACGCTTTGGCATCGTTGATTTGTTCTCAATAAGGTTGTATGAATTCCCAAAACTTTTAAATCTTCTTCCAGATCACAAAAATGGATAAATTTAAATAACATCTTCAAAAAACTGTGAAATATACAACTATAAACAATGAAAAAATGAGATTGAAGCCAAAAGAAAAGTCAGTCACTTAAAGCTTCAAAAACCATTTGCTTGAATGATGGGTTGATAAACTTACCATCATCGAATGTTCCTCGCTGAGCTACACCACTTAGGATCGGTTGATGGTTTGCTGCGCTTAGCATTGTGGACAGCCTAAATGGTTTTAGTAAAGAATGGAGATGTCGAAAAATTCGGGGATCAGCGTCGATGGCGACAAATGTTTGTTGCACAAGAATCAGATGTTTGTCTTACCTGTAAGCCCCGGCGGGAAGTCCATTGGTAACCTCGACAGTACTCGTGTTATCAGGTCCTACGCTTGTATCAATACCTGCCCGAAAAAAAAACATTTTGAAGGTTTGGACCACAGTTTTAAAAGGGCGAGAAAGATGGACATACCTTTGAAGAAACTAAACCTAGTAGGATTGACGATGTTGGTAGAATTCAAAGCCGAGATCTTTTGAATGACTACATGAGCATGACCAATCACTTGTTTAGTCTCAGCAGAGATTTGCTGAGGAGCCGAAAAGTATCTGTTGCGTGAACAAAGCGAGGAAGAAAAACAAACATGGATAAGAACATCAGTCAAATGTAGGACTCAGGAGTGGAAAAGAACTTCGATCTCATGGAATAATTCGAATATCTCACTGACGTGTTAGCAGGGTTTGTGAACTTTCCAGTGACCATATTCTTTATTTTGAGGGTTACATCAAATGTGGTGTTGGCTTTCAACTTTGAGAAGTTAATCGGGTGTACAAATTTGCAACTTGGAAATTGCTCTGGGGCAGGAATCTGTGGAGAGACTCGGACATCAGGATTTCATGAGAGCTGGATGATTATCTGAGTGATTGAAATCTTACCATTCCCATTGGAATCCCATTACATGAGTAATTGTGGGGCGATTGTGTTCCATTCATGAGTTTAGCACCAAGAGCTTCTTTAGAGACGCAAAAGTTGATCTATGGAAAAACACGGGACATTAAAAAGATCCATTGGTTAGCCTGATGAAGATCATAAGTCATGTCATTCACACTTACAAAGTTATTGGGAGAAGTCAAGGAGCCTGTCATGTTACCTGTTGGACTACCATCTTGAGCTGAAGCCGATTGACGCGCGAGCTTATGCAAAGTAGTGGAATTCTGCGCTGATTTAGGCTTACACACAGTTGACTTTCGAAATGACGTTGCGGCAGCAAGGGTCACTTGGACAAATGCAAGACCGAAAATAAGTTGTTTTGCGAAGAACATGGATGTAGATCGTAGTATTGAGGTTTGTGGATTCAATGAAATTCAGGTTGATGTTTTGAGCTTTTGTAGAGTAGTTGCGTTCTTTGTGATGATTGGCACTCGAAGCGAGTGGAGAGATTGACGAGTATATATAGCTTTGATGCTTAGCTGACTATCGCGAGCATTTGAACAATCACATGTGCCGGTAAGCAACCTGTTTGATCTCAGTACGCAAACCTTCCTAGAAAAAGCATAGAATAGCAAACTGTTGAACTTTTTGAACTTTCCACACAAATGCCTCAACTGTGACTTTTGAGGAATGCTAAGCTGTTCCTTAGTATCATCTTCATCTTTCATTCCCTCTCAAAGCGCATTGAGTGTGCAATAACAGCCGGTTTCATCTCAACAAAAACAAACTACAGGTGGGACACTTGAGCAAAATATCTCTGGTCGCTCCTATGCAACCTCATATGACTTCTTGCTTACATCAATACTCGAGTTTTTAACTGTCAGGCTACTGAGTGAATGAAAATCAGCCAATGACGAAGACGGATACCTATCTAGGTGCTCCCCTGGTTAGCTTGCTTTTTATGATGTTGCTCAATCAACCCACGACGGTTAATCAGCGAGCCGCATTTGAGCAATTCCGAATTTCCGATGAAGTCTTCGAGCTCAAAGCTCAAAGGAGTGAGTCGGTCGACGGGGTGAAGAACTCCGTTCGGGGCTCATACAATCCGGAATGTCTCTGTGAGGCCCCGTGATCGCTTCTGGCAGGGTGACGCAATATACGGAATGGTCATCAGGCTCAGCTCTCTGCGTCGCATCTCATCCACTTTGCGTATCCGAGCACCTCCATTCAAACCACTGTTGATAATGTCCTCAAGTAAATCTAGTAGAAAATTCGAACTTGGAACAGCTCGGATCGTTAACACGGAGGATCTCGAAACTTCTCAATCGAAATGGTTAGGTTTAAAGACTATCAATTGGGTCGATGAGGAGGGCAAGGAGAGAAAGTGGGAATGGTGATTGATTAGCGACTTATTTATTGAAATTAAATGGCATTTCGTCGATTTCAACTTACCTTTGCCTGGGGTTTCTTGCCTGATTGCATTTGTTGATGGCATGGATGGGTGATCAGTACCGAACGCAAGAAGTCTCACTCGTCGCCGGATCAGATCGACGGTGAGCAATTATTGCATATCATAACTCCTCAGAAACCCAATTGAGATGTCCAAGGTCCTCCTAGCTGTCGCGGTTTTCACTCTCGTCTCCCGCCCCAACAGACCTTTGCAAGTTATCTTGGTTTTGCAATACCGTCCTCCAGTTGGTAAAGTGGTAGTTGAGTTACCGGCTGGGTTAGTCGATGGAAAAGAAGCTGTCGAAGCAACTGCTTTGCGAGAGTAAGTGATGTCTTTTACTCAGCGACAAGAATTCAGTTTCCTCGAACTGAACATAAATGATTACATGTTTCCCACTTCAGGTTATATGAGGAAACGGGTTATGGAAAAGGAGAAGACGGCGGAGTGGCCTCCGTAGAGGATGTTAACACGTTGATGGCCGTGAGCATATCATTCTGCTCATGCATTTGACACTTCAAGTCGTACTAACTATCATCTATATGAATGTTTCATAGTGCAACCCGGGAATGACCAACGAGACGATGGCTCTTGTGACTGTGAGAGTAAAGTTAGAATCTGACAAAATGCCAGAACCTCAACCGGATGAAGGTCAGTTCAAGCTCTTCATCATTTCGAGAAGAACTTATTAAAAGCCTAGACACCATGATCTAGGGGAACATATCGTTGTCAAGTTGGTGGATTTGAAAAACTTGAAACAAACTCTTATTGATTTCAAGTCACAAGAAGGATATGCTGTCGACGCTCGACTCATGCATCTCGCTTGCGGTCTATCTCTGTGAGTCTTCGAACTTGACTCGGGAAGCTTTCTTTGACGTAACGGTGTGCTCATGATCACCATCGTATGGACTATATGTAGCAATGTTGATGAATAGATGATACAGCTAAACCCACTCTGAAGAATTCTTTCTAGACGTTTGTATGTCTATGTACTTAACTCGCTTGATAATTGCTCACAACCATATATCGAGCAATCCTAAGAGTGACTTACTCCAAAGTCACTCTATAGCGTTTCATACAGGAAAATATCTACTGGTTGAACACTTACGTGTTGTCATCATCGGTTTACTTCTTGAGCTCCATTCAGCTCCGAGATTTGGGGCGATTGTGTTGTATAAAGCTTTTCTTCAGTGAACCCAGGTTGAGTGGATTGTACAATGAGATCACTGAGCAAAGAGTGATGTACTTCAGAAAAATAGTCACAGGCCTTGAATGATGAAGCACTTTCTAGGATTGCAGCAAGCTTATAAAGAAAAGAGCGGAATTGTGCATTTATATGTAGAGTGGAAGTTACGACGACAATGAGACAACATTTTCAATCTATTGATATGGTATAGGGTTTAGTGTACAAGAGTATGTCAGGTATATGTGGTTTGGGTTCATCCCTCTTGACCTTCGCCTCTTGAACAAAAATGAGCATTGAAATTTATGGACTGATGATAAGGTTAGAGAGTAATAAATAATGACAGAAATCAACTAAATCGGTAGCCCGGCAATATCACGACAAGCCTTGGTTAGTGATTGACCTTTCCTGCGAGCTGCAATGATGTCTGTGTTCAAGGATGAAGATGAAGCAATGTTCAGTGTACTATAAAGTTTGAGTGATCAAAGGATAGAGCAGTTATTGCTCTGACTAAATTGTGGACCTACCGGGGTTTGTACAATCACACACGGGTAAATTTACCAAACAATCATCAGGTCGACGAGGGTTGATATAAGAGATTTCAGTTCTAAAAAATCACAAAGTCAGCATATCAAATCAAAGTGGAAGAGATAAACATGAAGAGTAAGCTAACTGATTTGTGTATGGGTCATACTCAAAGGTATGATGAGTTGTCTGACACTCCCACGAGCTTGTGGTAAGAAATTCAGCAGTAAATCCATACTTATATTCTACTAGATCAGCATGATAGATTGTAGGATCAAAACCATCTCCTTGGAGTTCAGCTCTGGCGATGTTCATCATCCTATCACCATGAGCTGTTGTCAGTTTTGTACAGTTTTGTATGATACATATCAACTAACTGCACTCACACTCCGTCTTCGCCACAGTACGAGATTATATCTGGATCATTTATCGCTCCATTTGGCCCGCTGTATGTGCAAGGCTCCTATGAAAAAGGATTGTAACACGTAAGAATGGTTGGTTTGTTTCGAAAGAACGGTTGGTTGGCTTCAAAAGAACGTGTGATTTGCTTACACTACCACGGACGATAAACGCATTCTACAGTAGGAAATACGAGTTCGTCAATATGTCAGTCTTAAATCTTGACCAGACTCTACTCTTCAAAAAACGTACTTGGATCCTCCAGAGCTTGATCAACGTCTTAAGCTTAAGACTTCTTTCAAACTCTTTCTGGACGGTGTTTTGATCGATGATAGGTAGACCAGTCAAGAATAATCCATCTCGGTTGATACTCGAGAGTCCTTCTGGGGTACTGATTCCTGATGTGAGGACTTTTTGAGTTATATTAGAGATGGTCTCTTGCACTGCGTGCTGAGCTTCCCCAAGCATCCACGTCACGTCAGAGGACTGAAGGTAAGATAGTTTAGAGCATAAGAACAGACGCTAATGGGCTCGGCAATTCTCGAGAAAAATCACGTACCCTCCCAAATCGGTTCTCGCCATTGCCCACAATCAGAAGAGTGTTAACCCAACTGAAGGCTGAGATTTGATAAAGCGACATGACAATACCCAACCAGGAGAGCGTACCCCATGAAAGCCAGATTGAATCTTCTATGGGACCAAAGGAGCGAAATAGCGAGGAAGGGAAAGAACTGATCCAATTGCTCACCAACCCCACCCATGCAGACTGTGTGTATGGATAGGTCAGATCGCACTGCCTTGAGTGCTCTTGAGTTGTATTCTTGACTTACTATGTGCCGAGGTGTACGAGTAGGATCTTTTTCCATGTCTATGAGCTGTAACATGGGAAATTTGTTGATGAATTAGACCATATGACTTTTTATAAGCCCAAATTCCGATAACAGAAAAGAGGCATTCGATACCATTGTAGGAAGTACAGCTGTCAATAAAATCATTCGTAAAATTGTCAGCCTCGTGTAGAAGGAGAGCTCAGCCGAGTTGTTGCTTCTTCACTGACCTGAAACCTCATTGAATCTTTGATAAAGATAGACATATACGCGTGATGGCACATCAACTGGGGTTTTCTTTTAGTAAATCTTGTTGAAGGAGGAAAATAAACTCACGCATCACCAGCTGCCTCATAGACACTGTTCACAAAATTGTTCCAATTCTCGACTGCTACTAGCGCATACCAGTCTCGCCCCCTCACGGACTCGCAAATCTGAGATTAAAAACATCCAGGTATATGATCATATGAAATATGAGTCCGGAGAGTACTATGCGGATTCAGATGTTGCAAAAGGGTGACCTGACCTGACCTGGACTGCATACTTTTCCAATGCCACAAACAAAGTCAGTTGCACCCACCCGAGTGGCATATTTCTGACGTGAAGATCGAAAAATGAAAAGCACTAGGTGAGCATGTAGAATTTTACCACTCAAAAGGGGTTGTAGAAATGTACTGACTTCGACAGTCCAATTTTTGCCTCCCGGATAATTGTCCAGATAAGCGTTCATACTGAGATTAGACCATAGTACAGGACTGAGGGGTTGATGGAGGCATTCATCGTCCAAGTTAGAATTCCGGACTTGAGTGTTGTTCGTGGTGTGATTCGTGTGTGGAATATTGATCGTATGGTTGATATGGGAGGCGTTTGTCAGGAGAGGTTTAGGGGTGTTGAGGGCAAAGAATGTGGGAGGTTGGTCAGGAAAGTCAGGTCGAGGTGCCGAAGGTCCGAGTCCGCCGGCAAGGGAGGCAGCTGGTAGCGCCAAGGTGAGTGCTACCAGCAGAATGGCCATTTCTCTAGTCAAAACTTTGTGTGAGGACGAAATCTAAACGAAGATGTGGAAATTGGATGAAATGTTGAATCGCAGTTTCCGAGAGGCCTCAAGAATCGTGCAATTGGTATGATTGATAAGCTTATATTCACCACCCAATTACCGTCAGGTGCAGTAGTACGTATGAGTATCGACTGAGGCTTCGGATCCCGCAGGCTTGCGCAGAAGAGTGTGTAGGACACATTTCCAAACGGTCAGCGATAAGGCTTTGAACGGGATTTAGTCAGATTCCGGAGTTTGCCACATCCCCAAATTATGAGACGCGTGCGAAATCCTAGATAAATCCTTCGATGTATATAACGTGCACATCAAGGCTTTTAGACTGCTCCGGAGTCCGTATATCTCAGTGCTTTGAGTCGATCAAAACTTCGGATAAAATAGGACTCATTTGGATTTTATCATACTCTTGCTGAAACAGAATAAGATTTGAAGGCTATTCTCTGAAACAAGTCGTTATGATTGAGAGGCAGTGAGACTGGCTGGAAGGAGAGTTCTTAGTCAAAACGTCATCTAAAGCTTATCGAGTCGTCACGATCTTCTGCGGTCTGGGGACGGTTGACGTCGGGACGATTCGGATTGCGCGAATTGAAAGACATGTAAGCCTCAGCCAGAATGTATCATGTTCCATACAAAATGGCTATCAAAACGGCTGCGATCAGAGATCACGCCTGTACCAGAGATAGGAGCATGTATTAATCTCTTGCTCGACGCAGATAATGGGATGGATGTTGGACGCCCTTGCCTCAAAATCCTTGTTATGTATGAATTTGACCTGAACCAACGGGACCCGAGGTACAAATGAAGTGGGAGAAGTGAGCTGAAGAGAGTGAATATCGCCTTCGCCGGTCAAGACCTCAAGCAGATATGCCCGCCATTGCTTTAGGACCAGAAGCTAGTTGTACGTGAGGTCGATCCACAGGATGGCTAGCCTCGATTGCTGGCCATCATTCTATACGGTCTGCCCTCTTGATTGAGTCCTAGAGGAGACTGCAGGGACCTCGAGTGGTTTTGAGTCACGACCCAAAGAAGTGAATTGGACTGGGTTCAGCGATTAACCACCGGTCCAACGAGGCCTGGAACGGCCAGGCCTCGTTGGACCGAGATCCTTCGAGTCATAGTTATGATTTGTGATCATCCTCAGATTGCAAAATGGCGCACTAGTAAAATGGAGGAGGTAAGTTCTAACCCCATATTGTCAGCCTTTCCCACTCGGCCTGGGTGCATGCGTATGTCCCTTGCCACAAAAACTATAAAGAGAGGCCTACAGCAATACCTTGAATGCCTCATCACACATCCCTCACTACTACTACGTCATAGAATTACCTTTGAATCCACTTGCTCTCCTGCACTTCCAGCCTCAACTTACTTTCTTATCTATCAGCAATCGCCCCGTCTGCTCATACCCAATCAATTATCACTTCAAAGCAGCAAGATGTTCTTCCGAAAAGCTACCTCTGCCAGCCCTGCTGTTGAGTCTAACACTATCTCGACCAAGCAGATCAATGGATTGCCTTCTACCCGCGAAGACAGTTTTTCAGTTAGTAAGTATCTTGGCTACAATTTCGAAACTACAAGACCCGTGACTAACGCCTATACGCGTTCCAGCCTACGACCGATGCCTCGGTATCTCCCTCATTGGAGCTGAGCAAGTGTTTCGTGCACAAAGCGCTTTGAGCAAAAGCACCAAATCCACCACCCCATCGGTAGCCCCATCTACCGTAAGCTACCTTTTCACCTGATGCTCTCCAGAACGAAACTCATCCATGCTTCGATACCTCATTTTTATCAGAATACCGAGAAGAGTGTGATCATTGATGTTACCCCTACTCCCAAGCGGAGCAACACTCTGTAAGTTTACCTTTCCCTCGCTAACCATCAGAACCACAGTCTCACTTTGATCTTCTCTTCATACAGAAAATGGGGTCGATCTAAGGCCAATCCAACCAACAATGTATAAACCCACACCCTCACAATTCATTCGCTTTCTTTTATCACATATCGGCATGCCATAGCACGCTCATTGATCATATCTACTCATACTTTACCTAATCTATGCGCTTGTATCTTTGTCTTGAGTGATACCCTTATCTGTCATGACCTGGATTGTCAATGTGCGAATAACATAATCACATGAAGCTTTTCAAGTCACAATTTCATTCCCCATCATGGTCATGTACATTTGTCATTCCCACGTCCGCTATGAAAACTACCTTTTGATTGGCTTTTCTATGAAAGACTACAAAGGTTTGTCATTGTCCAAAACCTCATGACCAACACCTTCACCTGGCAGTGGCATACAGGGACAGCTTATTGTGCCATTCAAATACAGTGCATGAAACATTAGCCCACCATGCTAGCCATGGTTTCAGCATCTAAAGAAGTCATCTTTTATTCAGGCAGACATTTGAAGTGCCACTCGCTGGATGATTATTCTGTTGTTTGAGCTCTGTATCAGCAGATGACAACACATCACCTCTTGGTGGCAAGACTTCAATCAGAAAACATTCAAAAAATGAATTTCACTCTGATCCTCTCAAACTTCTGCTTCTTTCAAAGCTTTTCACGATCTCTTTGTAAGGGCATACAAGAGTTGGAGTAATTCATGCCCTAAGAGGTTTATGCCCTTATGATCTCTCTACATGGGCCCAACCCCTTTCTAGGTAGCCAAATATTTTTTGCCCCGATAGGTATGTTCTTATATAGGGAGCTGACTGTATATAGTTGTCATTTGAAACCAAACCTCCAATATTTTGATATCCGATTTGGAATTACTGTCACATAATTTCTTTCTCATCATCAGTGTCAATCCTTGAAATTTGAGAGGTGCTCTCTTTGAGCTCATGTACCATTTTCAATTACAAATGGTATTGAAGGAAAAAACAGACAAAACACTAGCACAAAAGCCAAAATTCAACATCCTTGAGCCTGAGGTGATCTTGTAATCACAAGCTCTCTTTGATGCAAATCTTGCCACCAAAAGTTCATTGTCCTCAAGGAAGCTCAAACATACACATAAGTTTCTTGCAAACTTGGCCTGCAAAATACAAATGTGAAATACCAAGAACGCACTCAGTTAAGTTAGCGCAAGCACTAGGTTAATCACCGGACTCACTAATCTTGTCCCAAGGATCCAAATCCTAGGCCAGATCTGCCAGTCTGGCCGTAATAAAACTTGTTGTCATGCGCTTCTTATGAGTTGAACATGGATTGGGGACAAATAATTGTTCTTGGAATTGTGCCGGATGACACCTCCGTAAAGTGCGACAAGCGTCCCACTTCTCCTACATAACTCCTTTGGTTCCCCAAACTTGACTAAGTCTCTCAATCCTCACGAGGGACTTGGTCAAGTTTGGGGCTGCTAGCCGTAATTA
>MWRH01017024.1:0-11395 GCA_002157025.1 Melampsora abietis-canadensis | reverse complement strand
GCCTTTTTCCCGCGGTCTGGTCTCCTATACAGGCAAGCTCAAGTCCCAATCCCGCTGGGGAATTCCAGCACAACTCCGGAGTGAAGACAGAGTGGAGTGTGTTTCCCCAAATGTATAAATCAAAGCCTGTCATGATTGGTAGTTGGATGTTTCTTGGCAAGGTCCAAGGACTCCAAAATCCAGCTTGAGCAAGTCCAAATCATGACTATTAACAATCTTTGATGATGGGTCATTGGGGGGGAAACAAGTTACTGACTCATTGAGTCATGGGATTTCTGTGGGAGAAGCTTTTCAAAGTCTCTGGTAGAGAAGGCTTCAGATTAACAAAGTCCTACAATCATCCCTGACAGTCCTGCAGATGTTGTGAGGAGTCTGTGTCAGGGGCAGGGATAGGAAAGAGAATGAGTGAATAGCATAGATAGATGGTATATGAATTGGTTGAATGATGTGGTGTGGTGTGGGTGAACGGTAACAGGCAGTGAGGGAAGGGATTGGCGAGGGTTGGCGAGTCGATCACGGAAATGGCAGCACAAGGCAGTGATGGTAGAATGCCTACTTCGTCCGTTGAGCACGCTCTAGGTGTAAGCCGCCTACACGGTCTCAAGCTCATTGTTGATACACTCTGGGACTCAGCTTTCTCCTCTTTTTTCGTTCAAAACTGGAGTGAAGGGTTTGGATCAATTGTTCATTTGATTTGCTGTAGCGCATACATTTAGATACATATTGGACCAGAGTCGAAGCTGACGTAACAGGCTACTACTGACAAATCAGGTTGCTCTTTGCCAATCTATGAGGCAGACATCACAATTGTTTGCACCACAAAGCTGGTTTCAGAACATTTGAATCACATTCAATATCGATTGAAATCTACGGGGTGTGGCGAAGATATAATTCTAAGGAAGACATTGCTTTTTGATATGGAGTTGAATTAGTACCGTGAGCAATACTTTTTTCAGACGCAATGTCCCGAGATGCTAAAGTTGTCATAAGAATAGTCTCGTCAGCTCTGCTACCATCAGAAGTGCGACTATTGATAGTCAGTAGATCACTTACAAGAACCATTTGGAAATGCTGGGATCGATGGGTGCTGGATCTTTTCGTGAGTCCGCAGGGACATCGGCCGTCGGAACTCGAGCAGAAGAGCCTTCTACAGTGGTATTTGCGCTATGGGATCGAAACAAGGATATGCATCGATGTTCTTCAGCGCATCAAATCCAAGAGGGAGCACAAATGTGATCATTAAGAGTTCGCAGGACGTACAGTGAGATACCGTGGTGACCCTCTTTCAAGAGTCGTTTCCAGGCTTCGTGGCACTCCATGATGACCTCAGTGGCATAGTTTTTGTGCTTTGCTTCTCCAGAGAATGCAAACTGAAACCGGACCCGATCAGAATCTGACAGTCTCAGAAGAAATATCATCAGAGGAGAAGATGCCCACCTGGTTTTCGGGCTTGCCATCGGGGATCTTGTAAATTCGGAACCATTCGTTGGTGGCACTAAGAAATTCGAAGAAATGATCGGATTGTGTGTCAATGCATACTATGTACGAAGCAAATAGAAAAACAAACTCACCGAATGAGGCCTGGGAGATGTCTTTCGACATCTTCAATGTCGTTGAGCTTAGGCGCCAAAGGGTCGTTGACATCCACGACCCTAGATGACAGAGGAAATAGAAGATGTCAGTACTTCATTTTGGATATAACATCCTTAGATGGGCAAAATTCAACCTTACAAGATTTTCCAATCGGTTTCACCTTCGTCTAAGAGGGCCATAACACCCAAAACTTTGACTTGCTTGATCTGACCAACGTACCCTACGGCCTCTCCGATCTCACAAACGTCTAATGGGTCATTGTCACCCTTGGCTTTGGTCTCAGGATGAGTGTGATGAGGGTCTTCCCATGTCTAGAGAAGCATGCGGAGGTCACTCTGAGCCTTTGATCGATTGGACTCGATGATTCGAAATTCTTCAACTACTCACTTGAGGAAAAGCTCCATAGTTCCAAATATAACCATGGTGAGGAAAACAGTTACGAACAAAACGTAACTTATTTTTCTTCACATCTTGTACGATCGGATTGAAAGGCTCGGATTTCGAGATCTCCATCTTGGCATTGGTCCATCGAGGGATTTCGACTATCATGTTGAAGACGGTACGCTCCTCATTGGCAAAAAGTGGGATATCATGGAAGTTAGAGACAACTTTGCCCTGGGATTCGATATAAACTCGATGTTCTGTAGATCCGAATAGAACAAGGAATCAATATTGTCAATCATTGTTTCTCGGCACATTTACTCATGTCCTAGAGTGCAGATGGTGAGAGTCATCGACTTACCCAGAGTGTTAGGGGCACCGATCAGACTGCAACCATACGCAGTTAGATCATGAAATGATCGGGGATAAACAATATTTGATTAGCAAGATATACATTCGATAGTTCCCACTCCGTAAACAACTATTGTAGCAGGTTTCCAGCTATTTTGAACCATTAACAGGATAGAGAGACGTTTGAAATGCGATGAAGAGGTAAAGAAGAATACTCACCGAGTAGTGTAGTGACCGGTCATGGTACTAGTGAAGTTGATATGATCTTGAGTAGTAGGAGAGAAGTAACGAACTTGTTGAGTTATTCTACGAAGTATTTGAGCTTGATTACCGATCGTCATTTTTTATACAACTAGTCCAATTCCACTGATCCGTCTTTCTACATGTCACTTCCTATACTCTACCTACACAACTATGTCACAAATTAATCTGCACTTTAGTTGGGGGAAAATACGGGTAGAAACCTGTCAGCCGTATACAAAGTTGATGCACCTGCCTAATCCCATATTATGATGATGTCATATACACAGGATTGATCATTGCTGAATAGGGGGTTTCTTTTAACAAGCTGGTCATGGACGCACATAAGATAGTGATTCTTGGTAGGATAGACAGAGAAGAACAAAAGAATGGCAGCTACAAGTCCTCCGCCGAGCCTGACCGCATCTGGCTTGCCTTTTGGAAGGTAAAGCAGCTTCAAAATTAGATAGATCATAGCGACCTACGTAGCCTGAGGAATCAGAATGCTATGTATGGGTATGTACTTTTCTGAAACTCCAAAGACACTTTGTCAGAAGTGAAAGGACCTGCCAAGTTTGAGTGTGACTAGATTTTGTGCCTTCCAGGGACACAAATGGTTCAAGAGCTGATTTCAATCAGACATTTTGCTTTTGCCCAAGCTATCGTCAGATTTTAGATGTGGTATGGCTCGTGAGGAGTGCAAGCCATCTGTTCATAACAAAAACTGATCTGCTAAAACTTTTAGTGAAGCTATCGTGACTGATAGAATTGATATTGGATCAGTGTAAATTTAATAAGCAGCTAGCTTAACACAAGCCCCTGACCCCCGCAGAGACGTCCCCCGGAGCCTGCAAAGATTCCGGTAAGTCGTTAAAAAGTCCCTCCTCCGCAAGCTCCAAAGGACGCGCGCGGTTCAAGGAGGGACTTAGTTAAGTTAGAATGAAAAGAGGCTCAAGTCATTCTATGTATGTACAAGAGATTATCAAGTAAAGCAAGAAAGAATGAGATATGAGGGAATCCCATAGATGCCAATACATTTCAGCTACACTCATACATAGATCAATCAGAGGGAACACAACACAGCAAAAGTGGATGGGAGACGGATTCGATGACTTTAAGCAACACAGTTGCTACGTCAAGATACATGGAAGGAAAAAGAAGCTCGAAAAGATTCATCAAGGAATGCGAGCAGGGTAGTCTAAGGCGTTTCAGGATGTGAGAATTGGAAAGTTCCAGTGATCAAGATGAATCGTCAGAAACAAACCATCACCGATAAGCTGCTATGAGCTATTAACACGCCGAGGCTTCAGCCGTGGCTCAAAACTAGACGAGTTTTGTAGAAAGCAATCGTTGAGAGCTCCTTCTATAGATGGATATAAACAACACAAGCATTTGATAAAAAATGTTTTATCGGGAAGCTTGGACTAGTTGTTTGCCAAGTCACCTGATAAGAGATCAACATCAGGAAAGGTGCTCATTCAGAGTATCCTACACGCGGTATCCACACAGATTGGGGTTGCTGGCGGCGTCGATAGCTCTGACTCAAGCTGCATTTGATCACAATAAAACAAATATGAATCACCAGTGTACAGTATATGTACAAGATTAATTTAGACGAATTGAAGACTATCAAATCTAGAACCAACGCAGCTTGCAGGTCGTAGTGATTGTCAACACGCCCAACCAACTGGTAGATTTGATCTAGATTCAACCGCGAAAAATCCAAGCGAAGACCGATGAGAACGCGACTCCATAGGTCATAGTAGTATCAAAAGAAATCGTAAGCTTAACCTACTTTAAAATGAAAGGCAATCGAAAATCATCAGTTTAACAGTTCATGATTGAAAGAAATGTGAATTGGAAATTTTAATTAGAGATAGATTTTTCAACATTCAGCTAGATAAAAACAAAGTCATCTACAGCCCTTCACAAGGATCAATTCAGTCTCTCACCACCTCAAGTTAACCGTCAAAGCCAAAATCAAATCACCACTTAACACGGTCCGTCAACAAAAGCCTTGCAGCTAAAGAAGAGGTCAACATGAAAAGGGTAAAGATGAATAGCCAACAGATCGACCCTGGAGATTAATGAAAACCAACAGAACGAGGAGATTGAGACTAATGAATTGAGAGTGAAGGACCTATGAAGGCTCTTCCTATTATGTTTAAGTGTTTACTTGGTCATCATTGTTGAGGATAAGTGAAAAGAATGAGTTGTTGAAGATGAAGAATCAAGGACTAACCTGCTTTGAGTGTATTGAGTTAGAATTTCGCGTTGGTGATCGAGCAACAATTTTGAAGTCTTTTGAACATTTACCAATTTGGATTGACCTGTGGTAACGATGACCCTCATTATTGAGATATTGCTATACAGTATGTGTTTAGTGTGAACTTTTGAAACTCCATAAGTAGTTCTTGTAAAACCCATGATCACTGAGTCGATCGTTTTGGAAAATCGATTAAACCAAACAAAAGAACAATTCACCAAGAATCAAGTGACGAACCCAACTCAGTCTCAGCAAAAGAAAAACACAACTCAGGCAAAAGAACAAAGCAACTCAGCAAAAAACTAGGAGGAAGAGGAAAGAAAGCTTACCTTGATCATCGAAACAACACATCATCAATTGAAATCAAATCAAATCATCATCATCATCACCTCAAGAGCCTACCATCATCATCACCTCAAGAGCCTACTGTGATAATAATGTGTCATTTAGCATCAAATCAACTTAACATCAGCATCAACAACCCCAAATTCTCATGATCATCAGAAGCGTGATACATTGAAAATCAACAGTTTATTCAGATTCTATCGATCTCATTAGGTTATATCGGTTCAAAAGCAAAACCTCATCATCATGACAAATCAAAAACCACCTCTAATCTCTCCGGAATGGTGTGATTTACCAACTCAAAGACTCTATGTGGCTTCCTTCTTAGCTCTCTTTCAATCCTACAAACTATTTCAATTCATCGAGCTTTGGTGGTTTGGTTCTAACTCTAATCCGAAGATCTCATGGATCTATTGGAGTTCACTAGATCTCATTCTTATAGCTGTCATCATCCCCTTACTCAACATACCACGTCTCAAACTAGCAAAACTACAAACTATCATCATCATCGGTTTACTCTTCTCATTCAATTGGATCTGCCTAGGAAACTCACATCTTGGACTCACTCTTATTAGCTCTCTTTTACCTCAATCTATCAAACGTGAGTGAGAAATGTATGATCGGAATCAAACTCAATCAACCATATGCCTACTATGTTTATCTCTCCTTAGGTCTCTTTGATTATCAAACGGCTATTCTCGAAGTCAAAGTCCGATTACAAGATGTCATCAACCCCTCTTCTCATATTCTCGGAAAACACACAATCCACGTCTTACCTCATACGACTGCCAAACTGAATCCTCACTCCCATTGCTTTTGCATCTCGTCATCTATTTCTACATCCTTTGCTCTGATCCCGATCATCTTCAATAATTCGATTCCTCATCTACTACAATACTCAGTCACCAATTTCACTACAGGTCAAAAAACTCTCTTCAATCTTACTCATAGTCAACTTCATCCATCATCCTCGAAGCAAAAGAAATCGAAATTCAGTTTGGAAGATTGGATAGAAGATGAAGAAAAGGATTGGAAATCTTCAGACGATCAACTTCAACAACCGCTTAATCATCAATCAAATTCTCGCGATCAACCTACATTGGAACGTACTCAATTACTCTATCATCTAGATGTTCGTCAAATCGGTCTCATCAGACTTGAACGAGTCTTGGATCAAGAAACAATGGATATCCGAATCTCACGTGCAGAAGCTTTGGTAGTCGATTGTCCTAGAGCTAGCTTTACAACTACCGATCAAGTTTCTTCTTCTCATTCCAAATTACTATCTTGGGTTGGATCAAATCCGGTCGATGAGCTTCACAAGTGTGTAGATGAGACTGAAGATTTTGGGATGATGGTCCATGGACTAGCGCCTCTCACTCTGAACTATCATCGGATCATTGATGGTGAGCGTACCCCAATGAGATTAGAAGGCATCAGTCCAAGTGAATTCGTTTCTCCGCTCATTGCCACTGAGACTGCTACTTTATCCGAGAAGTTGAGGATTTCACATCGAAACGATTACAACTGGGCCGAATCCAGTTCGATTGATCTACCCCTCAACATCAGTCTTACCACTACAGGCAAGCATATCTATGAATTGGATTCAGTTCGGGACGCGTGTGGGCATACTTTCGATTTCAATTCACTTCGTGAATCTCGCGCCATCAAAAGATTTGGTAGTGGGCCTGAATTATTTGACACCAAGACTGTTTACGTACATCCAAGAAGTCAAGTCAGTTTCCTTGGATGCGGTAATACTGAAGATGAACCGTTAAGACTCTTGAAAGGCAAAAGCGTCCCACTCAAAATACACGTGAAAGAAGCTGATGAAGCCGTAGGATCGCCTTGGACTGTGGGGGTTTCTTACAAGCCAGTCATTGATCCTGATTCCAAAGAATCATTGGACTCGAATTCGAAAAAAGGATGGGAACAGAACATCACCTTTTCAGATTCGATCAAGTTGATTCAAGCTACCCAACCTGGTACATACGAGCTAACTAGTATTAACGGCAAGTTTTGTTCAGGAGAGATCCTGGTCCCATCAAGTTGTATAGTAGTGGAACAACCAATTCCGACCATCGAGTTCAACTTCACCTCGATCACCGATCAATGTTCCGGTGAAATCGGATTGAAAGCGAATTTCCTCTTGACCGGAAAACCGCCGTTTAAATTGCATTATCTAGTCTCACAGACCGGAAGATCAACCCAAAAGAAGATCAAAGTCATCCAACATAGTCGTGATGAGATCTTAATTCAACCTGATTCACCAGGGGATTTTGAATACAAGTTTGTACAATTAGATGATCAATACTATAATGGGATTAAGATTCCGGACCAATCGATCAAACAGATTGTACACCCTTTGGCTCAGGCTAAGTTTACTAGAGGTGGAAAGGATGAGAATATTTGGAGCTGTGATGGTGAGACCGTAGAAGCTGAGATCGAGTTGAAGGTCAGATTGTCTTCTTGTCTTTCAACCAATATCATGATACTGATGCGGTGATTTTGTAATAAATCAGGGCGCACCACCATATACGATTGTCTACCAAATCTTGGGAGAAAAAGCACACACGGTCAAAGACATCAATTCAGCCCGAGCAGTGTTAGATGTTGATATTCCGTCACAATATATCACCAAGGGTGGTAGTTTTACTCTCTCTTTGGTCAGTATTACTGACGGGAATGGGTGTCTTCGAAACTTGACTGTCCCGGATCTCAATATCGAAGTTCATCGTACAAAACCTACGGTCAAGTTCTATAGTGCTGATCAACAATACAAACTTGTTGGTCGAGAGGGAGAGCCGTTCAGAATTCCAATGCGTTTAACTGGTAATGGGGTGGGTCATTGTTTCACTTTGTTATATCTCTTACTGACTTGATTGACTAACATGAATTGGTTTGCACAGCCATGGAAAATTGAATATTCACTTAATGGAAGAACCTCGATGAGTGAAGAGAAAACGCTTTTCAGTCCTAATGCTCACCTTGAGGTCACTCAAGCAGGTGAATATCAACTCTTGGCTATACATGATCAGCACTGTCCTGGTACAGTTGAGAGTGGACGTTTCAAGGTAGAATGGTTACCTCGTCCTAGTTTAACAATATCGAGCCAGCATGGCTCAGGTGTAATTATTAAAGAATCTGTATGTGAAATGGTCGATGATAGTCTCGAATTGACTCTAGCAGGTGAGCACAGGAAAAGTTGGATTGCAAAAAGGTGTACAAGCTAAATGAATCTCTATTATCACCCGCCTCTGTGTGTTTTACTTCATTCCAGGTTCACCGCCCTTCTCTGTACAATATTCGGTCTTGCACCAGCCATTTGGTCGAGGTGAAAGATTGAGTGTAGAAGAGAAAACGGTTCAATTTTTGAAATCGAATGCGATCTTACCCCTTCACACGTCTGAAGCTGGTTCTTATACCTACACGATCACCGCCATAAGCGATCGTACATATCCAAAGTTGAGCTCTCATGGATTGAAAGATCTTCCTTCCATCAAACAAGTAGTATACGAACTACCGAGTGGAATCGTCAAGACATTAGCTCAAACGACATATTGTGTTCATGAATCACTGTCAACTACTCAGAATGGGAAAGGTGGGGTTCGATTAGATCTGATTGGAGGAAAAGCACCTTATCAAGTTGATTTACAAGTGACCAATGAAGTCAGTATGGCAATGGAACGATTCGAATTGAATTTCACCACAGCTTCTACTGTGCTCTCTTTACCCTACGTATTTCGATCAGCTGCACCTCATTCAATCAACGTCAAATCTGTCAAAGATGGCAACGGATGTACAAGTAAATGGACCGAAGAATCTACTCAAAAATCCGCCATAGTAGAAGTAGCCGAGACAGCTTCGATTGAATCAGTTAGCAAAAAACCATATATCTGTGTTGGAGAAAGATTAGAATATATCTTGAAAGGATCACCACCATGGTTAATTAAATACGAATTTCAATCTAAACCTTCTTCGATTATTATTGATTCTAAAAATGAACCCAAGTTTTCTAGATTAGCAAAAGAACCTGGACTTTTTAAAATCTTGGCTATTGCTCATAAACTAGATCATTGTCTTGTGAAAGTCAATTTAGAGAAATTGATTAAACCTATTCCTAGTGTTAAGATTAGTGCTGGTAGAAACTTTATTGAAGATATTAGAGAAGGAGATCAAGTAAGTTCAAGGAAAAGTTTTGATACTTGATTTGATTTTGCAAAAGTTTTGATTCGAGAGAAATGATGAACTGATTGACCTTTTATTGGTTTTGGTTTGAAATAGTCTGAAATTGTTTTTAGTTTTGAAGGAACTCCACCTTTTTCATTTACTTATACTAGATCATTACCTGAGGATAGAACAGATGATACAAGGATTTTGGAAAAAAGAACGGTTACGGGGATCGAATCTCATACTTATTCGATTTTTGCTCGTGAAGAAGGTACTTGGTCCGTTACTGAAATTCAAGGTAAGTTTGTTTGCTTGAAAAAAAGGATTCGAAAGGTTTTGGTTGATTGAATGAATTTCTTTTGATGGGTTTTTTTAGATGCTTTTTGTTCTTTCCCTCCGGTTGGTGGACTTGGAGATAATAGCAATGAAAAAAAAATAAAGTAGAAAGTAGCAAAAAAAACTCAAAACTTGGTAAGAAACAAACAGAATGAGAAGACAATAGAGGTAGACACGAGAGAGATGATTTGTCATAAAAAAATTGATAAATTATTGAACTACTTAACAAAGCAGATAGTCAAGAAGAATTTATAATCAATTTTGTAATATAAAACAACCATTAGAAAGATTTGATGAGAATTCCAAAAAATTTCGGAATTCTTGCCCCACATGTCGAAGGGACATGGATATAAAACTAGTGCATGGTGAGTAAATCTTCTGGCACTGATTGAGATCCCTTTGCAATATCACATGAATTGGGAATGAAACGATGTTCAACAAATACGTGACGGGTCATGCGAGGCATAGGGCTTATCATTTTGAAAGTAATGGAGCATGTAGGCATCAGAAAAAGACAATCCTAAAATAAGTTGGGGAAAATGCCAATAGCACCGTTGAGAATTGTAGTATGGTTTTTTCTCTTTAATCTTCATGATTGTATTTCTCCTTTTTCTATCTCTAAATTGAACCAAACTATCACAAATTGGTTATCTCATCCAATATCATTAACAACAAATCAACAATTATATATGCACTTTCACAAATCTTCACATCTTCTCTCATGCAGCATTTTGTAGATATAGACCTCAGCTCTCTTGTGTGTCTTTGCTCTCAGAAACACACTTTCGAACAAAATATCAACAGCCTTTGTCAAGCCCATCACGTTGAATTACCACAACCATAACCGCCGAGTACAGTTATCTGGATAAGGTCGATTGTGTGATGGGACGTTAGACTTCTATTTATCCCATTCGCACCTCTCTAGGTATCTTGCCGAATGATCATGGATTCTTTTCACACTCGTCGTCTTCTTTCTCGATGCCGCCTCCCTCACCCCTCATTATGGAGATCTTGGGTGGGTTATTAGTCCCTTCCGAGGGATCATGGAACACATCTGCCCTCCCTTTTGGGTTCTAGGGGTCTCGCTGCGCAGGATCCTGGGTTACTCGCCTCCGGCTACTTTATGCGTCTCTACTGGCGATATATGGACTCTAGAAGGGACTGGATGTGGATAGTGGAATTGAGGAGGGATGATGAGGGAAAGGGGTGAAATGATAGAGTGATTTGGGCAACAGAGTGAGTCTTACCTATTGAGGAATCCCCGCTGATCTCGACGGTGCTGGGCTAAAAGCTCCACCTTCGCCTTTGAGGGAGGTGGGACCCAAGGTAGGTCGTCGGTTTCTGATGGGAACAAAGGTCCCTGCAGGATGTCTGCTGAATCGACTAGCAAATCCTCAAGTACGTCGTCTGAAATAGGATCGCCGTCTACGTCGGCTGGAACTGGAGGTTGAATGCTATTTGCGTTGTTTTTCCGCCTTGGGGGTCCTAGAGGGGGGCCTAGTGGTTGTCCCAGTGCCGCAGACTTGGCTCGTGTCCATGCAATTTGATTAGCCTTGTTTGATGCTCTGCCTTCATGGCGTCGTCCATTACAAGAGAAAAGAACCCACTTCTAGTGGTGCAAGAATATGAGCTCTGAGATGACTTGCCGCCAGAGTCTTGAGTTGGCTCTGGTGAATAGTTGGGTAGTGAAATTCTCCCGCCTACTTTGGCAGG
>KZ122725.1:47206-57302 GCA_002157025.1 Melampsora abietis-canadensis | reverse complement strand
CTGAGAGGCTGGCAGTAGGAAGAGCATACACTGAAACACAGGCAAGCCTCCAGACTATCAATCCATTTCTGTCTTTGTTTGCAGATCAATACAAAATGAATGCTGATATCTGAGGTCCTATTTTTGTGTTGAAATAACAGAAGGTGATCTTGACAGTGGCTACCGCTATTGCTGGCATCAGCATCATTCTTGCTTGCTTTTTGGATGATCCAAAAATGCCAGATCTACAAAGCAGACCAGAAGCAGAATTGAGGAAGATGGATGAGGGATCAAAATCAGATGATCAGATTGATGATCTTTGATCTCAACTGTGGAGGAAACATTGGTTCAATGAGCACTGCTCCATCTTTGGTTTAGGGGCTTAGATCATTCATAGAAAAAGACTTGCAAAGTTCAAAGTTAAGAAAAGAGGACAAATTGTCAATGGGGGCATATCTTAGTGACTCTACTTTTTTGAGTTGTGTAAATGGCTATGATAATTATATGGGTGTAAGATTGCTATTTTGTATACCTGCTTTTGGCTGTGTTGTACTCCTTTCAAGTTTAAAATTTTCAGTTGGGTACTGATAAAGTTTGTTCATACTCTGGATAACAATATAGTCAAGTTGTTAAGTGTATGGTCAGTGGTGGACACAAAGCATAATTGTTCTTGACCTGTGAGGATGTCTAATAGTTTTGAAGACATGCAATGGCATTGCCATCATATGCTGGACACTGTGTTTGTACTCTTGTAGCACCTCAATGTGCACACACAAGAGATGTTTTTGCAATCCTCAAAAGACCCATCAAAGAGATTCCATAACCAGTGCAGTTTACCCTTATCAACTGGGACATTGACAGTCAGTTGACCCCAGCTGATGACAAAGGATTCCACCAATCCTATAACTAAATCATTATTCACAAAGGGTGCACAACCACAATCCCAGTCAAAATCCAACCAAAATGCTTCCAGATTTCTGTCAAAACTCAATGTGTGTGCACATCAACATCCTACAAGGATATTGGCATTGTGGGAGGGTGTCTATCATGTCATCATGGGTGGAAAGATGTTCACATTTTTGTTGAGTTTGTAAAAAAATGTGCCCTTGGAGAGTCTTGTTGAAGATATGTGGAGAGAAGAGCTTATCAATATGGACCAAAGAAATCACCCACAATAGAACTAAGACCATAGACCTTGAATTTCCCAGGTAGCAAACCTTCTGTTATGTATGCTCTTATCAAAATCATTCCATTCATGATTTATGGGACAGTTAGGTCCACAATGACTGACTGATATCAAGATTTGGACATTTGAGTCCTCAGTGACTTTCTGCAATGTGGGTGCAGATGACTAAGAAGATGAAAAGGTCTGTGGTCAACCTTGAGGTGATATGAAGTAATCTAAAAGAGTACAAAGATCCAGACATTATTTTGGTGACATATTATTCTTTGATCTATAGGCACCAGCTAACCTAACAAAGTCCCTTGCAAATAGTTGAGCAAGGGACTTATGGGCTATCCACAATATTTGGCGTGTGAGCAAGAAAGATTTGGCTGGTGACTCTTTCAAACGTCTATATCTCAAGTTCTAACTAATGAATATCCCTTGGGCCCAAGAGAAGACCTGAGGACCTACTTCATCTACACACACTCATTGTATCCATTGTGTATCAAACAATAACACTTCAGATATATGAGGGACTGAAGTTTTCAAAAATCCACCACCTGTGTAACTTGCTGTGGAGGTGTCAGAGAGTCCTTAACTGTTGTTGCAATATAAACCTACAAATTTCCCCTTGGTCCCATCAGCTAATGTGAAATCCAATTTGAACAATTGTATATTTCTGACCAAGCAGTCTCAGCTGTCAAAGACTTGCAGCCAGCTGACTTGGATGTTGCAGAAAAACCAATTTTTCAAGACAAATTTCTGATACCTTCCAGATGTGAATTTAGGGAGTTGGAGGCACCAGTATGTGTAAATGAAGTAGGCGCCCAGGTCTTCTCTTGGGCCCAAGGGATATTTATTAGTCAGAAATTGGGATATAGATGCTTGAAAAAGTCACCAGCCAAAAAATTCTTTCTCACACACCAAATATTGTAGATAACCCATAAGTCTCTTGCAAGTAGTTGAGCAAGGGACTTTGGTTACAGGCACCAGTCAGATTGAATCCTTTTCAGTGGTCTGAATCAAGAATTGTGTCAAAGTGGTCCATGTGTGTTCAGTTATTGGTTTCTAAAGGAAAAAAGTGCATGATTAGCTTCAATCACAGTCAAAAAGAGGAGGAGTTTTGAAATCATTGCTATGTGTGTAATTGGGCAGCAGTCTTGGAAGGGAGCGCAACGTCCAACAAAAATGGATTCCGCGTACGGGAATCGAACCCGTCTCTACCGCGCCCATTCGACTGAAAGGCGGTCATACTAGCCGATATACTAACACGGAGATGTTGGGAACGAGGCGTATTATTCCTTCGACTTCCCAATGCCCCTCGACGATGTGATCAAGCTACAGTCCACAGTGAAGGGAAAGACACATCTACTGGCTCATATTTTCAACTTATATTCACGAGCAGTCCATGCGATCAGTATAACAACAGCAAGATAAAATTGCAAGAGAAGTAGTGAGATTCGAGCATCAGTCACAAAGACGGTCTCTATCGAAACGTTGACGAGTCCTGTTAAAACATTGGCCTGGGGTGATGGATCGACATCTGGTCAGTCCACAAGGTATAGCAAACAGTCAACAATTTGACTCACGACTAAGAATACAGCTAGGCTATTTCGATTGACCGCGTCATATGTTTTGGGTAGCGACCCTCCCAGGAGTTCGTAACCGAGCAACAAGAGGACATTCATACCGGCTACCCATGCACAATACGAACCGTTGGCCTGTTGAACATTCCTCCCACGTGGTCAGCTCAAACCTGATCATCGAGCAATGTAATCCGCAATAGAAGAGTAGGTACTGACCGTCCTTCGACAAGGTCGTCCAAGCAGAAAAACAAGCGCCCACCAAACAATACCCCAGCTAGCCAAGACTGTGGCCCGTTTACCTGCCCGAGCCTTCGTTCGACCTTTCTTGAGGTAATCAGGATGGGGTGGGAGGACATAGCAGCCGGTGTCAAGACCAAAAAGGTATAGAACCCCATACCCTACAGTACCCGGTGAAACCGATAAGACTCATTATCTGAAGAGGAGAGATGAAGATGACTGACCAGCAAGACTGGAAATTCCTTCGCGGTTAGCAGAAATCAATCCATCACGGGGTGCGTCTGACAGCACGTAGTTTTCCACGCCAGCATAACTCAAGATTAATTGGTGGACTGTGTGGCAGATTGCGATAGATAGATGGGCGTGAGCCATCGAGATTCAAACATCATCGGATAATTGACTCACATATGCCCAAGAGTAAGCCAAGAGATGTGAAACCAAGATGGCTGATTGCCATGATTCTACGGGCAGCCACACCAACCATTGGGAGTACAGCGAGCGTGAAAAAGAAATTCCAATGTACACCATATTCGGTGACATGTTCCTGGTGAGATCAGAAGCGTATAAGACTTTTCCGTGAGATTTGTGGCGGATGATAATCAGATAGTCTTACTGGGTAGTCCACTCCTTTGACTAATATTGTCCTAATCATTCCGAGTAAGACCAATGGCACTGTCTTACGTACACCCTTCCAAACTTCTACCCAAAAAGAGTGCTGGGTAGGGGCGCCTTTGAGCACTGGAAGCGCGCCAACGATTCCAAGTGAAAAAACAAAGGACCCAACACCGAGGTCCATCTGGAAGGGATGAGATGGCGAATCATAAGGTGTTAGACGATTGAAACGGAGGTTTTCATGATCCATGAAAGATTTTTAGAACATGAAAAGGAAAGGACGAGCGGACAAGAGAGACCCCAGTGTGTTCAGTCTTACCGAACTTTCGTGGAAAGACTGGAAAATCGACAGCGAGGATTGACAGGACGGTAAGCAACATCATTTGAGCTCGGTATAGCGTGACAAATTCTTGGTGAAATTCTATCTCCGTTCTCTTTGAGGATATGTGGGTAGAAGTGTCAGTTGTCTTTGAAGGCTCCGATGGCTTGACAGGATGGCGATGATGAAAAAGCTCGGCTGGGCCAGGCTGTGAGTGATTGAGATTGAGATCTGTGTTGCAATCTGAAGAGCTTGGCGTGGAAGGTGGAGTGGATGACTTGGCCTTTCGAAGATCGCATGTAGCAGAAGCGGCCGTGGACCGAGCTTGAGGTAGACATACTGGTGAACAGAGGGGGATAAATGACACCGACGAGGAGAGAAGGGCGAGGGCGGCGTTGAAGGTCCAGAGATGGTCGGAAAAGATGGTGATAGCCAGTAAGAGAGGTGTGGTAAGGAGGGAAAACTCGGTAAAGAGGATAATAAACTGAGGGATTTGTCGAGATTTGAGACGGCTATTGACCCAAGACCAGAGGAAGTACGTAAACTGAGGTGAAGGACCGATTTAGAGTAGGATTAGTTGATTGAATGAGTTTGATTTGATTTTAGGAAGAATGAATTCACCAGAGCAGTGATAGCTATAGCTAAAACATCCATCATAGAACAACCTTGACCACCCGACACGAAACTTTCTTTGGTCGATTTATATTCCATGATGAGAGTCGACCGAATGATGGGAATTGAATTATGTGGCTTTTTGTAATTCTATCTGGGTCTTCCCGCTTTGCCACCAGGACCATCGATGATGATGATGATGATGATGATGATGATGATTGACTGGAAATGAAACCATGAAGAAGTGAAAGACTGAATTCAAGGAACTTCAAAAATCACGTGACTCGCATACAGCGACTATGTATATTGTAGGCTGATGAATCAAGCAAAAAGACTTGCGTATGTACATGATCAAGGCTCTTGAAGGAAAGAAAAGGCCCTTTGAGCAGCTGAACAGAAGACCTATATAGTCCATTGTGAGATCGATCTGATAAATACGTACTTGAAAGAAAAGAAAATGAAAGAATTCCTAGAATGCTATCAGCCAAGTAGATATGTACATACATAAAACACATTGTTACATACATATAAGCGGAGAGTGGAGACCCTTTTTTTGAGTGTACTTTACAAAATTCAAATACTTTGTTACACAATTACATAAATAGGCTCAAAACCCCTGCTTGCGATTACTTTTTACATTTTACTTTACATTCATTCATCCTGTTCATCCTCAAAAGCTTCAATCATATCCACAAACCCACCCAAATTCATGTGACTTTGTACCATGGATCCCAAGTTGATCACTCAGTTAATGGAAATGGGTGCTACTCGAAGTGCTGCAATCTCTGCCTTGAGAGCTTGTAAGGGTGATGTCAACGAGGCTGCCATCGTCGTTTTCGATCCTTTACACGCCGAGGCTACCTTGTCTGATTCGGATTCTCAATTGTTGATCGATGAACCTCTTGGACAAACCTCAAAGCCGTCCGAAGCTTGCGATGAAGACGCGCAGGACGATGAAGTGACTTCCGTGGAAGCAGAATCTGATGATGGCGAGATCCATGAAGATATCGATTTCTTCGAGGACGAAGTTGAGGAAGTTGGAGCCGATCCATTTGCTCAAATATCTTTTCAAAAGGATCGTAAAGAAATCATGTTGGAGATTGAAGAAACTCCTGAGAAAGTTGAACTCACAATCAATCAAAGTCGTCAACCAGCGATCATCATGCCTCAAAGTCAATGGATGAAAGGTTGTGCTGAGGGCAATGAGCAATCGGTTCGTGAAACCATCAACTTTTCCTTTTCATCGCTCTTTCACTCATGCACTGCTTTGATCGCGTTTACTGCCCGTTTAGTTTTTGTTCCAAATCTACAGTCGCTTAACCGATAACGAATGCGCTTGCGTGGCTGATAAATGCAATGGGATCATACAACGTCAAAGGACCGACTTCTTTGCTATCCCGGTATGTTTTCATAACCAAATCATGAGACGAAGCCATCCATTTTGATCCGCATGATTCTAGGACACCTTTGCCCTGTATATCCAACATTTAGAGCAAGTGGTTCAAGCCAAATGTCCAGACTGCGGTCATGTGATCTGTTTAGCGTGTTCGGATGAAGTTGCAGCCCCGTCTTCTTCCAAAGAACCTCTACTCGCAGGCGACACGCCCGCTACTTTGCTTCATTGTCCGGATCTTCAAGCTGTTATTCTGGGAGTTGGTCTGTCCCTCGTTGAAAAGATGTATTATGGCACCCTTCAACCAGAGTCTTTGTTGCCATCCCCTGAGATGAGACCGTCAAAGAAGACCAAGTTAGACACCCCACCAATCAATCAAACCGATTCGAGCGAAAACAAATCATTCGAAATTCCACATTATAGTCATGCTCGTGGCGTCAGATCCGGTCCTAAAGGAGTGGGCTATGGTGGAGCCTCTGCGGGTTGTGATGATGTGCGTTCTTACCTTCCCATTTTTGATTTGTTGAGACGTCATATTCAAAGTTTGATGATGGGCGAACCAACGCGCATCACCCTCTATCTTAGCAATCTGGTCAAGAATCAGCCTCTCGGATCCAAAAGATGCAAGACCAGTCACTTGCCTCAATGTTGGCGTCCGTTCGAGTCTTTATGCCAAATCGGTCGCGGAAAGGGCCATTTCGATCATCTGACCACATGCCATCCATTGCAACTGCCATTCATATTCGACGAAGATTCAATCCAATTGCAAGCGATCTTCTGAAGAACGACTCACTGAGTGATATGAGTGATCGTCGAGTTCTCTATGAGGAATTCTTGGAGTGGCTGTTGATTGTTTCAGCGCATGAGAATCTAGGATCAATCATGGGACAGGTATGCAAAAAACAAAGAAGCGTCTAGCTGGAAAAGAATGTTTCTGATCCAGTGTTCACCATGCCACTGCACACTTGCTAGCCTATCATGCGCGAGACTTCATCGAGATACATTCCGGTAACAACTAATTCCACAGCAGATGGTATCCGCCAGAAAGAGATTACTTATGAGGGTTCCGCTGGACCCCGTGAATTACTTGAAAACTTGTCTCGCCAACTCAAGGCAGCCAGACATGCCATGAGACACTTGGAATCGGAATCTCAAGTCAAAAAGGCTTCATCACTGTATCAGCTTAGCAGTTACAAAGACGATAAGGAGGTGGAGAAATTGGATTCCTTTTGGTATAATATATTCACTACATTGGTGTCGAACCGTCAGCCTTGCTTCAACTGATCATTCGCGCACCACTTGTCTCTCACTCCCTGCAGCGAACGGTTCGAAAAAGCGGTAACTTCGATCGATTCATCGCTTGAGTCTAATAACAATCGCCATGTCATCGAAGCAATCAAAAGTCTGAATTGCGTCCATGTACCGGTCTCGAATGATTTATCATCGGTTTCACTAGATATTCTACAAACCCGTTATGTCAAATGGGCTACGAGTGTCAAATACGAAGTTGAGTTCCATCATCGGCATTAAGGTGACCAGGCATGACCTTCATTGACGCATCCAAATGGTCACCTTTTCTTGATAGTATTACGACTTTGAAGTTCCTAGGCCTGCAGATGAAGCGCCTGGAGATGGAGCAACAAGAGCCACTGAATCCGTTCCTTTTCTTGGATTGAACGCGCCAAAGTATTTGCATGCATATGCAAGAGAAATCCAAAACACATTCTCATACCCAGCCCGAAACACTGCTATCGCTAGAGAAGTACGTCGTATTCTACAGATTATGTGATCAAGAGTACTGATCTGTCACTACTTTTTTAGCATTCTACCCTTATAGGTGCGCTTCCAATCTCGTGGGATTCGAGTGTATTCCTTCGAGTGGATGAAAGCAGGTAGGTTTCTAGCTGACATGATACAATATATTCAAACTTATGCCACATATCCTCTTATGATTAGACCAGACGTCATCAAAGCATTGATCACAGGGCCAGAAGGCACGCCATACTCTAACGGATGCTTCATCTTTGACATATTCTTGAACAGCAATTATAACCAAAGCCCTCCGAATGTGAAGACTATGACCACCAAAGGGGGTAAATATCGACTAAATCCTAACCTTTATGCAGATGGCAAGGTCTGCTTGTCTCTTTTGGGCACTTGGCAGGGACCCGGATGGATTGGCGGTAAAAGTACTTTATTACAGGTGCCTAACGACCCTTCATTCGCTTCCTTTCTTCTGACATGTGTCCTACTCAATTGATTAAACGCTCACATTCTTGATTTGGGCTCCTTGAAAGGTCATCATCTCCATTCAATCCATGATCCTGTGCCAAGAGGTAGGAAACTGATACCTATGATATTCGAATGCAGTGTCACTATCTGACATTCTTTTATGACTTTACAGCCATACTTGAACGAACCCGGCTGGATGAGCATGTCGGGTACCCCTGAATCAAAGGCGTATAATCTGAATGTGCGAAGGATGGTAGTAGATGATGCGATGATCGGATCGATCAAGAATCCTAATCCAGCTTTTGCAGATGTGATCAAGACTCATTTCAGATTAAAATCTCAAGTGATCAAGGATCAATTAGATCAATGGTTAGCAGAAGATGATGGTCAACCTTTGAGATCTGATAATTTGGGAGGTGCGGTAGGTCAAGCTAGAGTTGGAAACGGTCAAGATCCTATGTTAGCAAGAAATGTGGAGGAGATGAAACAATTATTAGATCGATTGGCGATCGAACCCGAGACTGAAAATTGAAGAACGCGTCTGAGTCAAGCCAACCGCTTATTGGGTAGAATGATATGAACACAACAATATCAGATATGTGGTCTTAAGAATAGAGGGCGAAGTGGTATCATGTATAACTCTGTGGTATTTTCAAAGCTAGGTTGACACTCACAACATTTGTCATTCAGAGATTCGACTTTTGAATGTAAGATCTTCAACTTTTTTCACTTGCTGATTTTAAAAAATGGTTCAATTACTGGATAAAAAGATTGCTTGTAAATATAGACTTTTTTGTTGGTATGATGTGATTGGTATAACTTATTTGGCGAAAAAACTTTAGGTGGATTCTGAGACACGTCTGATCATGAATGACAGGTATGGAAGATCTACTTGAGGATCAGATCCGCTTTGTGAAAAGGGCAGTTCGGTTTTGAACAGCCAAAAAATCTAACCAACTCGCGGAAAAAACTGGGTGACGCAAGCCAAAAGATATCGTGATCCCGGTGGGGATCGAACCCACGACATACTGCGCTCTCACGAGATGTAAAGCAGGCATTCTACCACTGAATTACGGAACCGGGGTGCACCACAAGCCCAATTTTTGGCTCTCAGCTGTGGTATAATGACGAAAAATCCTTTGTCATCTCCAGTGGAGCAGTCTTCAGTGATTCTTATACAAGAAAAATTGTGATAGGATTGGTGACCTTCTACTGATAGGTAGGCATGGCGCAACACAATAGATTTTTCATTGGGGAAAAAATTACGAGGGATGGATGATAATCTGGCAGCGTGATGCGAGACAAGTGAGGAAAGAGGGAGAAATCTATGAAAAATCCAGCTGAAGAGAAGTGAGCTACATATTGTATTGAAGGGGCAGTACGAGATTCTGGAAGCGCAGAGAACATAGTGAGCATATCATTTAGCCTGGCACACACCTGAGACATGATGATACACAGGTGATGAAAAATGATCAAGGAATGATTGATCAAAGTTTGTTGATTGAGATACATAGTAACATATAAAAGAACCGTCCATCAAAGAGACATGAACGTAACAGTGATCAGATAAAGGATCAAAGTAATAAATCAAATAAAGTTAGCATAACTAAAAATGCACCAAATGATTCCAATGCAGTGAAACTTGCTTTTGAACTTGAGGGCAGCAAAATGGCAACAGTTAATTCACAATATATAGATGTGCATCGAGACATATAATCTTCCAGATCAGAGTGAAATCAGCAAGAGAAAGTAAGGTGGGTCAAATGTGCAAGTTTGGACCTTCCCTTACAATCCTGGAGATGTATTGTGAGTCTGACCTGTCTTGTAGCAGCTCTGCAGCAAGGGCTGCACAAATGGAGGCCATACATGCAATGAATTTCCATGGACATATGGTAAGCAGGAAAGCCAATTAACTGATTCAACTAGATTGAATCAGAAGACCTTCCACTTATCTTTCATAA
>KZ122725.1:0-47185 GCA_002157025.1 Melampsora abietis-canadensis | reverse complement strand
TGACTGGGCATTCTATGGCCAGCGCACTCTACCCTTACCTTGAAAGCTTGATATCAAAGCAGAATGATATATGATGTGGCTTTGAACTCTCAAAAAGTAAAACACACAAGCACAACTTGATTAATAGTCATATGTTGAGGCACTAACGCTCAAATACTAATCCTGAATTGCCAAGTAGGAGATTGAAAAGAATGTGAGGGTAGAGAAAAGTATGAAGATAAATATGAGAAAGGCTAGAAGAAAAGTCGGATAGAGAGTGATATTATGGAAGATCATCAACAAGATAACTGTGCAAATAACGGCGCCAGAGTATTACGAAGGAGCGTTCCAAAGGCATCATTCACCAATGGAAATTTAGAGTATCTAGAATTTGCTGGGTCGCGTGTCTGCAGGAACAACACATGTCAATGTTGATCCATGCCTCAATCTTCAAAGAGATAAACATATCAAATCAGATGACTCAACTTGTTGAAGGAAGTAGCACAATAGGTTGTTTTCCTCCAAGTTTCTAAGATCAGTCAAGCTCTCACTCCAATGTCCCAAAGACCCGTTATTCCTTCCAAAGGGCATCTATGAAGTAAAAGACTCGGTGAGAACTTGATCGCGCAGAAGATGTCCTTTCAACCGCTATTCAATGAAAGCTAGACGTACAGGATCTGTTGATAGGGTGAATGATGGTGTCCATATGTTAGTTACTGGCTTCTTAAAGTCTTATGATGCATACAGTGGCTTACATGCAAGGAAAGTGTCTTTCAAGGTCAAGAATTGCTCTGCAAGCTGTGACCATGAGTTTATATCAGATTGTCCCCCTGATTTAGCATCACCTTTTGCAAGCACAACCAGAGTGATAACTCACCGTTAACGGTGTTGCACGACGATACCAGTAACCATCTGGGCTAGGTGGTAGCATCCCATTACCTCGGGAAAAACTACCATCGGGGTTCTCGATGATACCAAAAAAGGTTTCAATGTCTTTCACATGCGGCGGGGAAGGATTACCATGCACATCTGCTGATGCCAACGCATAAGCAACGAAAGACTCCGATGTGTGTACGAGCCTGAAAAGCAGAAAAACCAACGACGCTACATGAGTGTTGCCCCAACGTCCAAGATTGGCTAACTGACTGTTCTCCTAGGGCCTTGATGAGATGAAGATGGGTGCGTAACAAGGTTCGGTTAGTATTGATTGCGTCCTACGGATTGTGAAATGCTCACCCATTCACACTCAGGATTCGTGTAGCGACAGGTTTTATACTAGATTTATAATAAAACGATCAGTATATCAAATCAGATGGTCTTCGAGTATCACTACAAAAGTGAGGCTGTTACCTGCATAAAACGTGCCTCTCCAATAAATTCTCTTGTCATCAGTCCATTGTAGCGGTTGACTAGATTGAACGAGACGTGAGAACCTTTCAAAACTCCGGATCAGATAAGAAGAAGATATTCACGGGCTAGATTTCTAAACTTCTTCCAGTAGTTGCTATCAAAATGATCTGAGTCGCCATGCTCGAAATAACGATCAGGACGTGAAAGAGATCCGTCGATTTCAAATTTGTTGTGTGCCAATGACGAAAAGAGTCCAGGTGCCGTTCCAAATAACCCAGTCAAAGGTCCATTTGTTCGCCAGTCTGTTTTGCCAATTGACATCTTCAATCTATGATCGACGAGATATCATTAATTCATTCCGGATAGACGACGAGAGGAGAGAAATTCTCACGTTGTGATATCGACAGATGCTCTTACCCCAAGCATCGTAATACCTATCGCAAGGTCAGGAGCCAACCCTAGCATCTCTTGCTGTGCATAAATCAGTTCAACGACATTGGTAATACCATTCCGAGAGATCTTCAATAAGAGATGTGCAGAAAGCACAATGCATCAGTTTTTGCTCCTTAGGAAACCTTGGGCAATTAGACACTTGCATAACCGTAGTTCGCCATGATATTGAGACCGGGACATCCACCTGAGATGATGGTCCTATCAGTATATCCCTACTCCCATATGCTAAGTGAGATAAGACAATCTCTGCTTTACCTCTGATATCATTGGGACCAGGGGCCTTCGCGTGTTCAAGAACAAAGATCAATCAGTATGAATCTTGCATGCGTAATGAAACCTGGCTGACTTTGAAAGGATGATCATCGTCGGGAATTCGCTTTCGTCCAATAGAGGCTACAGGTCCCAAATCGAGACTGGCTACGAGTACATGAAGATGTGATCATTTGCTTTGTGGTAGTCCACGCGTGCAGGCATGCAAACACAAAATGACTTACTTGGTATCAAGCCAATCACATCACCCAAATCCAGAAGTCCGCGAGCTTTGAGGTTTTCGAGGACAGAAGCTGATAGATTAGAAGCAACCGAGTTGAGCCCTCTTTCCGCAAACTGTTTGAAGAATATGATGGTTTCAGATTTGTTTGTCATATTGTAAAAAAATGGACGTACGTGGCGAGGAAATGCCTGTGAGTATTGAAGGAGTGAGATGAGAAGTAGTAATGATAACATTTTAGTAACAAGATGAGTGGTTTCTGATCACAATTCTCGAAAACTAAGACCGGGTGAAGAAGATGATACAGACTCAGAAGCTTTAATAACCACTCCCGAGCAGCGTGTTTATGTAGCTACGCCAGGCAATCATCAGAAATAGCCTCGCACATGAGCGCAGACCGTTTGAGAGCTTTGACTGGGTAAAAAGTCATGGTGAAGCCTCGCAATTTGCCGTAGATATAACCAGTGAGATCCAAGAGATTGTGATGAATCCTCTTCAGAGCCCAGTAATCGTCAAAGGCAACTTTATTTTCGTCTTACCACAGTCAATTGATACTGGTTGGGGAACTGTGGATTTGAATTGTTGAGAAAGAAACACCAAGTGGGGAATGACTCGTCATGACATGATTAAGGATCTCACTCCGCGATAAGGACAAGGTTGATACAAGGTACCGTGATCGTATATATGACCACCACACACAAACTATAGCACGGGTCTTCATGAGTCTATGAGAGGACGGGTCACATATTCGTCTGTTCGATTACAACTTTGTGCAAGATATATTACATCGTGGCACGTTCATATAGCATCATTTGTCATGGACCTGGTCACAAACCGTGGATTGATGTGGGTATGCATATTACATGCGTGGTATGGAGAATGATCGCTTTGAACTTCGTGGTGGGTGCTGAGAAGCTGATGATTGCAATGCTACAAGGTTGACCGTTGAGTGGACTCTGGAGGGATGTGACTCAAATTTGTGGTATACATACATACATACACAAGGTTGTAGTGAATTGAGAAATTGACAGAGAGAGTGAGAGTAGTGCCACGTAGCATTTCAATTTTCAACCATCAACTCTCAATTTAAAATCATGGAAACCATTTCATTCATCAAGAAACCATCACCACTCACTCGATCTCATCCTCAACAATCCCATCAACCCCATCTTCTCAACCCCAATCGAACTTGACTTAGAGCCTAAATAGGATCGAATCACCCTCACTTTCATTTGTTGGACGTCTTAACTTCGGATTTTGACTTCATTCGATCCCAATGACATTTGTCAGGCTTATCATCTGTGCTCTCGGCATTTATGCAAGTTGTCAGTCACCGCTTTTTGACTTGCTATTCTATGCAAACTAATCATAATCAAATCTGACGAGTTGCCTACTTTTGACTTGTACCACTTCAAAACGCGAGGCAATTGTTTTATCAGTCATCTCATGGGCGTTAATTCAAGAGAGACGTGAGTGGAGCGAGTCGCTTCGTGATCTGACCGCCCTTCCGGAAGCGGGCATGGATGTCCCTACAATGATGATGCTGACATATTCTTGGCTGTTGTTAATGATTTGATCAGTCTCAACCACGCCTTACCATGATCCGTCTGGGGGGAAACCAAAGTACTTCAAATCTGTCGTCTTTCTTAACACCGTTCAGAGTGCATTCAGTGCGACCGCCGCCCTCGTTTATCTCATTTCTCGGAAGAAGGTATCACAATCCTTATTGCAAGTGATCGGATTAGGCGGATCGCTCGACCCAGCGAAGTCTAAAGGAAAAGCTAAAGCAGACACCAATACATCTGCGAAGAGCAGCAACCCACTCTCCCTTCTGTACCGTTGCCTGCAATGTGCTGTATTACACTCTATCGGATCACCATTTGGCTATGCATCTCTCAAGCATATCGACTATCCTACCATGATTCTCGGAAAGTCGTGTAAATTGGTACCAGTCATGCTCATGAACATCTTGCTCTATCGACGTCGATTCCCAGCTCATAAATATATTGTGGTCGGTTTGGTGACCACTGGTATAAGCATGTTCATGCTCTTTGCTGATCACGGTTCAAAAGCCAAGAAAGGCGCTCAACAGAGCAGTCTTTTTGGATTATTCCTTCTCTTAATCAATTTGTTGATTGATGGCGCAACCAATTCCACTCAAGACGAAATCTTTAGTCGATTCACAATCACTGGCTCTCAACTCATGTTCATCATGAACGTTCTCTCCACCCTCCTCACTCTTGCTGCCCTTGTTGTACCAATCCCACCTCAGCTCTCTCAGCTAATGGGATCAAAACCTTCGAATGGCAACGAATTTTCAACCGCCCTTGAATTCATCAAGACATACCCAAGTGTGCTCAAGGACATTTTGCTTTTCTCCACGGCTGGTGCGATTGGCCAATTATTCATTTTCGAAACCCTCTCACATTTCGGTTCCTTAACTCTCGTCACGATCACTGTCACTCGAAAGTTATTCACAATGTTATTGAGTGTTGTCGTCTTCAATCATCAATTAACGGTTGGTCAATGGTCCGGAGTTGCTGTTGTCTTTTGCGGAATTGGACTTGAAGCAGTTGTCAAGATGGGACATGGGAAAGCTAAGGCAGTTGTGAATGAGAAAGAAAAATCTAAAGTAAAAGACTTGTAAAGAGAGCATTTGTAGGGTGACACTTGTACCACTCCCTCACATCATCCGATGAATAAATAGAGCTACCCGTTCCTTTCACATTCAATCAATTAGGAATGTTAGATTTTTGAGCCACTTTAATCTTTCTACTCTTGTTCAGCGGTCGGTCATAGTTGAAAGACGGAGACAAGAGTCCCCGCTGACAATTGTCTGTTGCTCAGCAATGCATGTAATCCCTTCCCTGTTCATAGGAATGTGTTACACCAATCAAACCATTCTACCCGCATTTGAGAGGATATGATAATTATATTCAGTGAGTTAACACGAAATTCTTGCTATTCACCTGAAGTTTGCTTGAGCGTCCGACTTCCTGCGGATACATACAGCCCTTCGATGGCAGTACCGATCGGGCAGGTCCCTCGGGCTGCTATGCTTGCGGTTCCCTTTAAAACTCTTGAAGTTCATTTCGATCTTCCTTCTCACCAATGCGGTCGCAGGTTTCACGATTTGACATGATACGCTCCGTTTCCTCGTGCGCGAAGTGGCCAAGGCTATGTACCACTCAGCTACTTCACCTCATAACGCCTGTACCGAAGAGAGCATTCAGTGGTGGTCCAATGAACAGTGATGTCGATCAAGATTCGGTCAACAAGCAGCTGCTCGACAATGTAGGCAAGGCCGGTGGCGGTGACAAGAAGCCTCGATTGTCTGCTAGGTCAGCCGGCTAAGCTACTTGCCATTTGAGTATGTTGTAGCACTATGCCGCCACCCTATCAATCTCCTTTGGGATGAGTGTCTGAAAAAGTGTTGCAATCAACGAGGAAGAAAGCAAGACTGACGCATCATCTTTCCCTCGCCGTTGATCGGACTCCTATAATGTCGCGCTCGAACCGATCAGCCTAATCATCATCAAGCCATTGAAAGAGGTGACAAAAGATGGGTTTAACTACCACACGCTCTTGCTGGAGCGAAATTCTACCAAAGGATCCTTTCTGTCGGCGCATGTGTTTCCAGGTGTGTTTTGTGAGCTCTCTGAAGATGATGTACTTTTTAGATGTCAAATACTCACTTTGGTTGACGGTGAAATGGGTGGGAGTTGCAGGAGGAAATATCGACAAAGACGACTCCGAAACGGGCACTTTGATTGATCGTAATCAAAGCGTCATCCGTTCTTTGAAGACTTGTGCGATGCGAGAAACTTTTGAGGAATGTGGTATCCTGGTCGGTACGACGGTTTCGGATCATCACAAAAGCTCTTTAACCTACTCGACTGTATCTGATTGGCGTCAACGCGTCAGTCAAGACCATGTTAGAGAATTTCCGCATTTGTTGTCTGACTGTGGTGACCTATCAGATTCTCCATGAATCCGAATCCTTCTCAAATTTCGTCAAGATGATCAAAGATGATTTCAGTCGTGATTTGAAGTTGGACTCCTTATTGCATCATGCAAATTATCTCACTCCTCTCGCACTCCCTAAGGTCAGCCGCTCCCCTTTCAACTTCATCAAATCATCAAGTTATGATCCAAAATTGAATCCAACTTAACCATATTTTTCTTGTGGGTCAGGTAGCGGTGGGATACACACTTTTTCATGTACATCTGTCCCCCTGAGTCATCAAAATCAAATACGAATTCCGAGGTGATAGGTATTGATCAAGCCAGTGTGGATGGACTTGAAACGGTCTCAATGAGATGGCTAACCCCCTTGGAAGGCATCAAGCTTGCAATCTCCTCCTCAACCATCAATCCGGACCATCAAGCATTAAGACTGGCACCTCCGCAATTTTATCTTCTGGCAGAGTTATGCTCGAAATTAGATTACAATTCAATCTTGAAGCAGGGTGATACTGCTATGGGGAGCAGCAATGATATCAATGAAATGGTAGGAAGCACACGACGAATAATCGAATTTGTTCCGGAGATGATCAAACCTCAATCACACCCTTCCGAAGGAAATAGCAGGAATCTCAAACCGAGTTTCTTTCAATTAGTCTTACCTGGTGATCCTCAACATTCAAGCACAAATGAAATCATCAAGAATTCGCCAAATTTGACAGATCAGACAAAGGGATCCAAACACAGGATTTATATTCGTCCTCCTGAGACTCAAACTCAAACTCAATCCCAATCAAAGTCTAATTTTTTTATTCCAATTGGTATTGAAAGGATTGGGATGGAGAAGATGTTGGGAAAAGGATGGGAAGATGTTGTGATTGGTGAAGTAGAGACTAAGTAAGTGTTCAAGGAGTCTCGAGGTCCAGTGATGCACTATGCATCATCAGCATTTTATGCCTTTTTGAGTTGCCTTCATTGTATTTTGAGCTTTGGTTTAGCATTCAAACGCTTTCTTGTTTCAATACCATTATGCGATATTTCGATACTATATTGGATTCGACCTCAAGTCAAAGTCCCTCTTATATGAAGACCAGGAGGGACTTCTACACTTGTATTTTTTGACATCTATGTAGATTTTTTTCGCTCGACGCCTCGCGAGGAGCGAGTGGACTTTGTTAAGTTTGGGAAATGATAAATTCATAGTTATAGAAGTTATAGAAGTCTGCGAGTCTCGAGACTCGAGAGGTAAGGTCCGCAGCTACGTAGCAGTATGCCTACATAGGAGGTGTATGCTTATAAACCGCTCGCCTGCCCATTTTAGATCTGTACGCAGGCCTGTCGTGCACATAACAGGGTTGTGAAATCTAAGTTGTGCCTGGAATGTTTTGAAAAAAAAGTTTTGACGAGTGTTTGGATTTTGAGTTGTGTTTGTGGTTGTTTGATGAGCAGAACCTCATCATTCCATCCTCAGCATTTCACTCCAAACCATCCTCTTCTCTAATCTAACTTCCTCATCTTGGAACTTGCCACCAGATCATCCTCACCAATTTAAAACCCTTTACCACCTTTCTACTTAATCTCGATGGCTGCCGTTGCCTCATTACCACCCTCGCACTTTCCTCGCACCCTCTCTCAACCGAGAGCTCTCCACTCATCTAATGTAGATGAAAGAACCGACCTGGGCGAAGGTCCCTCTTTCAATCAACAGTCTCTCAATGCCGTCACACTTCTCTCGACTGGATTTTCATCTGCTTTACTGCCAACAGGAGAAATTCAAGGAGACGATCAAGTTGACGTCAACTCAAACCACATTTCAACTAGAGAGCAACTTCTCCATCCTCGTAATTCAGCTCACACATCCTTGAAACCTCGAGGACAACTTTGGCGGGATGCGTTGAAAACACCAATCGAGTTTACTGCTGGTCGAAGACTGACGACCGGAAATGAAATCCCTTACGAGCCAATCAACAGACCCATCCTTCCTGGCCAAGGTAGAGGCGTACTGATAACCGCTATTGGCCCCCCTGCATCTCAGGACGAGGAGGACGAGGAGGAGGAGGGTCCTTCGGACACGCCGACGATGGCCAAATCCATCCCTTCGGCCTCGAGCCATCATCTGGTAGCCAGTGCATCTTTTAACCCCTCGACTCCCATCGCGCCAGCCAAATCAATCAACAAACCTCGACCCCAGTCAGGTTCTGTCTCCCAGAAGAGCCTCAGTGTAATCAAAACCATTGTCACTACCTGGCCAAAGCTCCAACGTATGGGACCTGGCTTTCGCAACACCGGCAATACTTGCTTCCTGAATGCTACACTGCAAGCATTGGTTTACACCCCTGCCCTGGCTGTCGGTCTTTTAGATAGACAAGAGCATACTCGCGATTCATGTGAGTATGCCTTGAGAAGTTTTCCATGCACTTGATAAGCCAGAAGAGTTTCCTTGGAGATTGAAACCTGCTCTTCTTACTCTCAGGTCGATTGTCGCAGACAAAGAAGTTTTGCGCTCTTTGTAGTATGCGCAACCTTATCACAATGTGCCTCGAACCGAGCAAAACTGAGAGATTCATCAGGCCCACGCCCATCACCGGCTCTATGACCCGTGAGCGGTTCTAGCACATCAAAGAACATCCCCAAGTTTGCTGACCATAAATACTTGGTATTTGATGGCATTTGACAGAAATTGCCCCGCGTATGAGAGCCGGTCGGCAAGAGGATGCTCACGAGTTTCTAAGATTGTTAATTGAAGCCATGCAGAATGGAGCCCTCGGTGGCAAGGAAGCGTGAGTTTTTCTATCTCTTACATTCCACCACTGCAGCAATATCTCATTAATTCTCTTTTACGTATTTAGCCAAGCGAAACAAAAGGACAAAGAGGCAACTTTCATCCACCGAATGTTCGCTGGAAAGTTCCGTTCACGAGTCACTTGTCTGCATTGCCAAGGCACCAGCGATACATTTGATACCTTTCTTGATTTGAGGTAAGCTAGATCCATGGTGAGCCAATGACTTGTCCGCTGAACTCTTTTCACTTTTAGTTTGGACATCGGCGAGGCCAACAACGTCCATAATGCGCTGAGGAAGTTGCGCAAGCTCGATCATTTGAAGGGAGCAAATCAGTACAAATGCGAAAAGTAAGTCACGCGGCAGTATCTCATCTTCTTTCTCATCATCTTTCCGCTTCGCCAAAAGCCATGTAGCTTATCTCTCTTGTCCATCCTTCACAGATGCAAACGATTGCGCGACGCCAAAAAGGAATTGTCGGTCCATGAGGCTCCTCCCATCCTCACACTGCACATCAAAAGGTTCAATTTCAGGGGTAAAAAGATCAATAAGCGGATACAATTTAGCGACTCGCTGGACCTGAACGCAGCCATGGACCAAGATGCTCCTCACACTCGATACAACTTGTACGCGGTTGTGTGTCATCAGGGCCCCAGTAACACTAGTGGGCATTATTATGCCTATATCAAGACGTCGGATGGACAGTGGCATAGAGCGGATGACTGCTCCATCGACCGCGTCGACCGTGGTCATGTGTTTCGCAATGATGAGGCGTATATATTTTTTTATTCCCGTGATCCGGAGGATTTCCTGGACGCTGCTATCCACCAGGATCGACGTACGGCTACTGCTCACGCGGAATCCAGTTTACGGAAACGCAAGAATGGCCAGGCACCCCTTAACTCCTCTCAGGCATCGTTGGACGGAAGCGAACATCTATCGAGCGAAGATACCAATCAGTCATCCAAGAGACCAAAGCTCAATGATTTGCCAAACTTCAAGAAGAAGATGATTGGACCCATGCTTCCTTCCGCTCGGTCGGAGCATCCCACGATCTCCAGCGCCCAGAAAACGTCGGAAAACGCTTCACCTCATCATTCGAATTCGCTGATGGCTGACGTTACCGCCTCCGCCATCGAACCGACTGAGGACCTTGGCGAGATAGTCCCACGACTAAGTATAGGATCATCGAGTGGCGCTGCAAAGGGAAACCGTCAGCATCAACGTAACAAACCAAAACACCGGGTGCTGGTGAATGGTAGAAATCATCATCGTCAAACCACCCCTCATCGACTCAACTCGGTATCTGCTTTGCAACCCAAGATCATACGAGGCTGATTAATTGCAAATTACTCGACTCATCATTGTTATCCTTCAGTCTTGACTAATCAGGTTTCTTATTGAATTCTTTGAGTGCTTCTAGATTCTATAACTGCGCCTTTTGATTGTTCCTTTTCCTAAAAATACAGCTCATCAGGCCGGATTGTAATGAAACGATCCGCTTCATATTTGACCGCGTTTCAATGAGCTCATCTTTCTTATCGAAGAGGACTGAAATTAAATATCGTCTTCTGTCTCTTCGTTCGTGCTTCTTAAAAACTCGTTAATCAACTGCTTGCTCTATTCTGCTTTAAACACCAACAGTAGTAGCCCTTACTTTACAATATACTGTTCGTCGCTTCCTTGATCCGGACCCACGGCACCAGCAATAGAAATCCCCATGGACTAACCTGCTCAATGTCGTCATTGTCTCCTACAAACAAGATTGATCTACAGATATTCGTCATCAAAAATGTGAGCTGTGGTCTTGGTCCTGTACATCTTGCAAGCTCTTCCCCTCATATACCACCTTGCATGTTATATAGTATGGCATTAGTACCAACCTCTTGTTGAATTGTCTTGCAAAGGATTGCATCGTAAGCTTGCCTTTTTTTGATCGAATCACTGACTTTGTCGACAGCGTTAGTCCGTGTTAGTATATCGGCTAGTATGACCGCCTTTCATGGGGAGCGCGCGGTAGAGACGGGTTCGATTCCCGTACGCGGAACCTTTTGCCATGTTCAAAGTCGCTGTGATTAGGTGGAGCAAGCTGTTTTTTTTTATTTAAATTGAGTGTATTTAAAGTGCAATGCCTAACCCTAGGGTGCAAAAACACACTATAGAAAAAACTATTGTAGATAAGAGAAAACAATGGTGGTAGCTGCAGAAGCACGTCAATGGTGTTTGGGTACATGGAAGTCCCGAATCTTCTCTACATGCACTCAATCTCAGCAGCCCTGGCGCTAAAGTGTGTGTGATGCTTTTTGAAAAACAGTGTGACCATTGGCAAGTTGAAAGGAATCTTGAGAGACATGTTTGGCACCATGGAACATGAGTTTGGTGAGATATTGAATTAGGATGGCCTTGGATCTAATTTTACCTAGCAAGACAGTGACTTGATTGCAATCACTTCCTCAGAATCTGTACCTTCTATTTGTTTACAGCTATTTGGCACTGCCAACAATTTAGCCTTGGATTAAAGAATCCAAGGCATTGTTGGATGAAAAACTTTGGACAGATCTTGTCTGAGGTTTCTTTCCAAGGCATTTTTATGCCTTGAACAACACCTCAGATGAAGAATACCTTGGAATGGTTCTGTCCAAGGTATTGTTGTTGGTGGTGTGGAAGTACAGTTGCCTCTGTCAAAACCAATAGTCTTTGTGAAGTATCAGTTTTGTCAAGGGAAATCTCACTGCAAATAAGAATTTATCTGGCCAAAGATGTATTGGCTTTCCAATATTATTGCTTTTGACAGCTATTGGTTTTAGCAGAGGCAACTGTACAGTCCCCTACCAAAATTTTACATAATTATTAATGTATTTTGACCTCATCCCAGAGAACTGTTGTTTTTGAAACCTGTTTCCTCACAACTCACACATTACATTCATCCTGAAAATCATGAAAACTCAATCTTTGACACCAGAGGAGAAGGCTAGGATTGTTGGGATGCATGAAGGAGGCCTGCAGGGCATGCAGATTGCAATCAAATTAGGCTACCCACCAACAATGGTATATACTGTGATTTCAAAGTTCAAGAAAACTGGTACAATAACTACCAAAAAATCACACTGGACAACCAAAGAAAATCACAAAACATGATGAACGATCCTTGAAGCAAATCCTCAAGAAAAACAGAAGAGCAACACTTTTTGAAATCACCTAGCTCCTTCCCACAAAACTCAGCTCATCACCTGTCTGGCAAGAAATCCACAAACTTGGGATACATCCATGTGTAGTGGCCAAAAAGCCAGCCCTCAATGACACACAAAAAAATACGGCTAGAGTTTGCTAAAAAGTACCAACACTTTACTGTTCAAGCCTGGAACAGGGTAATCTGGACCAATGAGTGCTACTTTGAAATCGGCAAAAACTCCGGACAAGTTTTAGTCTGGAGAATGCCTTATGAAAAGTACTTTGGTGACTGTCTAGTTCCTACTTTTCAAAGTGGTCAAACATCAGTGATGATATGGAGTGCATTCACAGCAAATTGTTGACTCCCAATCATTGTAATGCCTCCAGGCCGTACTCTTTCATTGGACTATGTGGAGTTGGTCTATGAGAAGTGTCTTGCTGAATTACTTTGCAGCCCTCAATGGCCACCCAATCCAATACTCATGGAGGATGGAGCTCCAGTCCACCAAAGCAAGAAAGCAAGCACCTGGCAGGAACAACATTCCCTAATCAAACTTGACTGGCTGGGCAATAGTCTAGATCTCAACCCAATTGAGAATCTCTGGAAGCTCCTCAAAGACACAATTTCTAAGAAGGACAAGCCTCAATCACGTCAAGAGATGATCTCAGCCATCATTGGCAAGTGGTGGGCTATCCCAAACGATAAGCTACAATTGTTGATGGCATTTATGCCCAAGCAACTTGACAAAGTCATAAAAAAAAGGTGGACCAATCCGTTGGTTAAACCTTTCTTTCACACCAAGTAAGTTCATGCATCTCATTCAATACAAGCTATATACCTGCTCACATACAACCTTTCCTTACTTGATTTAGCCAGTTGGTTTTGGTGTTTGGACTTCTGCTGAATTTTGTGTATGGAGGTAGTGACATGGAGGGGTGTTAAATTTCAAATTATGTAAAATTTTGGTAGGGGACTGTACACCATGAGGTCACTTGTAGTTGACCAACCAGTTCCAGGGGGTTGAAAAAGTCACCAAGATTCAACATGGTGCATACCTGTTTCTTGAACACCCAAAACTGGTTTTGCAATGGGTTTATCCTAAACCTTTGATCAACCACTTGACCACCTGTTCATCAACCACATTTAAAGCGCTTGCAAAAATGGGGCAAGTTTCAATGGATTCGAAATGGGGTTTTGACCAATTTTGCAGCTGAGCCAGCAAGCCTTATCTTGATACTTTTGAACAGAAAAGGTGACTTTCTCACCTTTTGGTCACACACTCCCCAATCATTCCAATCATTCTTGGTCTTGTCATCAATCATCATCATCATCATCAAGTATCATCAAAGAGACAACAAAATGTATATCAGAGATATTCTCAGAATCTTCTAACCCCTGAATTTGTTAATCCAGATCCTCACCCCTTTATTTGCCTTACAACTACCAGCTAATTACCCACTAGTCCAACCATACACAACCAACCCATTTGTGTCACTCTAAACACTACAACAGTCACTTCTTGAACACCTCACTTGTAACAATCTATGACCAAATAAATCAGTTACTGTCTTAACAAAGACCATACAAATTGCACCTCATGGCTTAGTATCAAGAGCCACATACAAGGACTTACCTAAGACTTACAAAGTATAGTTATACCCAACCACAAAAAATGTAGAACTACAAGCCAACCACAAGTTGACACCTAGCTCTTTAGTATATGAACCCCCCTTTGGCTCACCTTGAAAGAGGAAGCAACTTAGTATCATCCACAATTTGACATCACAACTTGCTTGACTCTTGCCAAAGAATATTGTGTCTTGTGACTTATTGTATTTTATCTCATAGTTTTACAAACCTTGTTCAAGCCATTGTTAACTTTCAAGTGGTAGTTCTAAGCAATTTGGACTAATTAACCATAGAACCAAGCTTTAGAATTGCATAGGGTACCTCCAAAAGAAGTATAAAGTTTCTAGTGGAGCCTTGGAGTAATCAAAGTGTAAATCTCTTCAGGCTCTAGTTATCAGAGATTTGAGTAAGATCTTTTGAGGGATTGATCTGTCATCTCACTGGCCTTAATATCCTCTTTTAAGAGGTCACTCAACTGTAGTCCTCACTTGTGTGTACCAAGCATAGAATTTCTACAGTCTACCCTTCTCAAACAACTTCAATTCGTGGTGAGAAGTCAGCCTAACAGTTTCTGACTCCTCACAGGTCCTCACTTTTATTTGTCACTTTAGTTGAATTGGTCAAGGGTGTGATGTTGGATAAAAATAAAGCTGTTAGTTTTGTTCTAAAAACATCTATTCTCATTGTCTTTGTGCATGGGCACCTTGTTCTGGGCTATGCTATAGCATGTTGTGGGTTTGCATATGTAGTCACTTATATCTGTTGTACTCTTCTCCATTAGTCTGGAGTTGTGGACATTTTACATTCTCTCTTGCCTCTTGACCTAAGCCTATGTCCTAACAGTTCTTTTTCATTGACAAAGTTCTCTCAATGTTTTCTTCTTTTGTCATAAAAAGTAAATGAAACACTTTCCAAGGCTCATGATACCAACACAGCAACATGGACTGCATGGTACCAGTACCAGTGGAGTCTGTGCAGTGCCTTTGCCACCCCAACCAGTCCTGTGTACTTGAGGCCAGGTACAGCACTGAATGACGTGAGATCTTCTTTTTTCATTAGGTACAATACCAGGTATGGTACCCAGAATTTGGGTGCAGTACTTGTACTATTCTGTAACAGTTGCTGGGATAAGATGTAAAATACTGTACTGCGTCTCTTTTTCTGTATAGTACCTAGACACTCCAACCTGCAAGGATGCTCCACCTACATACTCATCTTCAAACAGACAACAGGAAAAATCAAAACATCATTGTGGACAAATCTGAAAAAATCTAGACATATTTTTAATTCTTGTCACCAATAACACCCCTTGTGTCAGTTCCTCCACTGAATCAAGGCTTCAATTTGCTCTACAGGATCAAAAGGATGCTCATGCCACTGTTCTTCAGTGTTTTGCGAGGTGGGGGCAACTGCTATATCAGCAGGCACTTGCGACAATATCACAGGTAGGCCCCACTCTTCATCCTGCAATATACAACCCCTTGCCATATCTCTCATTCATTCATGATATCAAATTGTAGTCACTTTCATTTTTGATCAACCCTCAATGATTTTCTCTTCACTTACATTCATCTTTCACCCATATTTTTTCCCTATCAGAATAGGTCCTCTTAACTAGATGATGGTAATAGGTTGATGTAAGTTGATGTTCTTGGCCAGATGGGATGATCAGCTGGATCAGATGGGTACACAGTTGATGGTGCACGTCAACCGACTGGATGTCTTCAACGGGCCAATGGTGTACGTCAGGCACCGGTGTGGAATTGGGCTGGCTTCAGATCAGGGCCAACCCGTGGTGCATGTCACATTGGCGCAAGCCTGGCTCATGTCAATATTTTTCCCGCAGTGTAGACAATAACAGGATGGTGGTGGCTGNAAAAATAGCTACACAGATCAATCTACAACAATGATGTCTTGCAAGGCATTCCAAAGAAAAATCTCAAAGGCCTCATCCTTGGAAAAATGCACCATAGGTGCTAGAGGTATGGTGCTATTGACTCCTTCTATTTCCATCAAGCAGTGTCATTGAAACCAATGTTTTGCCTACACCCTGCTCCTTTCAATGGCTGGACAAGATATGTTCCATCAATCTTTTTGAAGGAGATTCATTGTTTGATCCAAAGGTGTTTGGATTTTTTACCATGAGTTATGGGCTGCATATTTGTCTCCTTGAACCAACTACACACAGGAAACATTAAGCCATTTTCACATAGGACAACCAAATGTGTTTGATGCACTTAATGAGCCAAAACACAGAATTAATGCGGAATGAATGGCAAGTTACCACATTTTCAATTACTTTACACCCTAAATGCAATTGGTGTTCCCACATAAAAATGGCTGTTTATTTCATGTGAATCCTTGTGATTCAGGTGAATATACACATTACAGGGGCCAAAACAGAAGCTCACATAGGGGTGATCATAGCTCTCTTTCCTGAATTCCTCCAAAAAGGCTCCTTTTCTTTCAGCTTCTTTCAATTGGCAACTTTGGTTGTTTTCAGGCGATCAGCCTGTTTTGCTTGCGTTTTTGCTTGATATTGCTGGAGAAGGCTCATTCCTGTCTTGGATGAGCAAGAATTGAGTCTGGATGGGTACTCAGGATCAGCTCATGAGTTACTGAATACTCAGAAATTTGTTCTGAATGGAAGTGAGCATGTTGTGGTAATCAAACCATCTCTCCTCTATTCCTTTTATACTCACTCAAAAGCATACGGACACCATTATTTTCCTTTACTCAAAACTCACAAAGACTGGTTCTCATGGTCTCCAGGATTAGCTCAAGCTCAACTCTCAGCGGATCAAGTTATTATTTCTATCATTTTATTTATTTATTTCATCTTCAGTCTACTTCTAAAAGATCACATAGATCTTACAATTGGATTTACTCACTGAATCTAAAGCCATAGTCTAAATAAATCAAAATAGTCCATATACATAAACAACATTAAAAATTGAAATTGAAGAGCAATAGTGAGATCAACAAACAAAAGAAAGTATGAGAAGACGAATAAAAAAAATCAAAAATGAAATAAATAAATAAATAAATAACATAAAAGATAAATAAAGAATGGAAGAAAGTAAATAGACAAACCAAATTAGTCAGTGAAGAATGGAAGACATGAGGAGAGAGAGAAGGGGATGATATGTACATCACACAGAGGAGCAATTGATTGATTGATTGATCTATTATCAATCTACACTCAGAGTGAATGCCGGAAATGAAGGGTGGAGGCAATGGGAATTGATGGATAACAACGGAAGAGACCAAGTAGGAGAGGGATAAAAAAAAGGGTCTATTATTAGAACACATAACAAAATAATATAAAAGAAAAGAAAACTTACATAAAAGAGATCAATCAATTGAGACCTAGGATCAAGAGCGAGGACTGAGACACGTGGAAAACAAACATACACATGTGAGAATTGTCCATGTATTCAATCTACACAGCAAATGAAAGGAGGAATCAAAAGGTGTTAGGACAAAATCAATAAGAAGAAAAAATGATAATAATAAAAAATAGAACAGGACTTACCTAAAAATCAACGGAATGATCACATTATCCAGATGGTGGTATTAAAATAGAGAGATCAAAGTGTATCTAAGGAAATAAAAAATAAAAATAAATAAAGTAAAAATAGATGGATTAAAATAGACAAGTAAATAGGTGGACAGAGGATAGCAAAATGGAAAGGATCCAAAACTTACATATTGAAAAGAATGGATCCAATTGATCATATGATAAAAGGGATGGTGGACAAGTTGTGGTTGAGGTTGTGGAAAGGTATAAGAAGGGGGGAATTGTGTTAGTTATTGAGTTTTTTGGGGGGATCAAGTGTTGTTGTGTGTTGTGGTCAAGTTATTGTTTAATTTCAAAAGTGTTCTATTCAAGAGTTTGAAAGAGAATAAACATTAGTTACAATACTTATTATTGGATCAGAAGAAAAAAAAAGAGACTGAGTTAAAAGAACTTACCCTGTTAAAAGGATTGCTTGTGTTGTAAAAGGGTCTCCAGACCGTTGACATCAAAAGTTGAAAATCAACTTCGCCAGCCCATGCCTCTTGATCCAAGTCAAGGCCAGGTCAAGTCAGTACCTGAAACCAGTTACTGGACAGGAACTGTTACATGTGCTACATAGCCTTGTAAAATTCAAAATCAACACAACTTTGCACCACAACCTCATGTAGGGTTGTGAGTGGTATCATCAGGGTCCGGAAAACCTTGTGGATCCGGCTAAAATAGTCAGGAAGTGCTACGGGGAAGATTTTTAGAGATAGAAATTGTTTCTAATTGCTTCATGTTCTTTTTGAACTGCAATAAAATAAAGGTTGGGGGAAGCTTGACTGCACCAAAGTCTTACCAATTCTCTCAAGTGGTAATTTGTACCCTCACCGGCTCAGCCTATGCTACACTGCGTAGGAGTTCTACAACATGAACTATACCTTCCTGAGGCTTGATTTCTTAGTAAAGAATCCTGCACAGAGGCTGTCTCATCTGAGCTGCTCATCTGATACTCAGTGGCAATCTCGGGCTGGATTACTGACAGGCCAGACATTCTTCAGCCTGCATTACTAAGGAATGAAGCCTGATAGAAGAGCCATCCCATCTTCTTAGTTTCTCTCAGCTGCTCAGCCAATTGTAAGTTATTTCCCCTTGATAAAGCTGTTCACACTATCAACAGGAACCAAGCAGATGAACTAGATCTATCTCAAGCTTTATTCTTCAGAAAATAAGCCTGGGGAAGGTCTGGCCCATCTTCTCAGGTAATCCTGAGTGACGTCCTCTGGATCAGAAGGATCCAAGGGATTCCACTGGGGATTAGCTGAGGGGCTGAGATCAGCTGATCAGACCCTCAGCCAATGATCAGTGTCATCCTTTTGATAACCCTGATCCCAGGAATGACACTGAGAACTAGGTGAGCAACTGAGCTGAACTGAGCAACCCCTAAGCCAATGAGCAGTGACATCCTTTAGATCCTTCTGATCTCAGAAATGCTACTGAGGTATACCTGAACAGCTGAGATGAACTGAGCAGATGGGCCTCAGGCTTAATTCCTGAGCCATGAAGCCTGAGGCAAGACTGGCCCTCTGTGATCCATTCAACGGATGCTGCCTGTTTTTGCCCCTGTGCATAAATCCCATTTGTTTCTTTCCAGCACCACCAGAAAAATCCAAGGTAACATTGGACACAAAACCTTGGACAGAATCTTTCCTAGGTTTTGATCCAAGTTATCCTTTGGTGAAAAAGATACCTTGGGGGGAAACCTTGTACAAGCGCTGTCCAAGGAGCTACATCCAAAGATACCTTGAATCTTCATTCCAAGGCGTTTGTGTTGGAAGTGCAGTTGCTTGATGGAATTTCTGTGACCAAGAAGGACCCCAACAACAAAGCTATACTGGGGGGTGGAAATACAGTAGACTCTGATCTAAGCAATATGTGTCAAACACAATACTCAGAAAAGCCAATACTTTTTGGGTCAAATAATTTTTATTTGCAATGAAACTGCTTGAAAAAACAATAAACCTGCCATACCTAATACCCAATATTTTTTTTGAGATCTCAAGTTTCAAATCAATAATTTTGGTGGGCCATTTGTCTACAGTATTGGTCTTTTTGGTATTTTTCTTGTTCAAACGTAAAAAAATTGTTGTCACAATTTCACCCACACACAGAAGCCTTCAGGAGTCTTCAGAATCATTCAGTTTCATGGAAATTCTCCAAAAGGGTTATAGTGAGAGGTTACAAAAGGGTCATTAAGGCCTTGGTAAGACATTACCGCTTGGTCTGTGTCAAGTTTGAAAAGCATCAAACCCTTACCAATTTTGTTTGCAAAAGCTCTTCGATTGTAACTTTTGTTGTGTGTGTGTCTTAGTCAAGAAGAATATTCCTCTGCAATTTGAATTCTATTGCTTTTCCCAGAGGACTGACAAAGAAAGATACTTGGTCAAAACTGATACTTTTGAGGCCCATTTTTTGAGTATTTTTTATATCAGAGCCTACTGTAATGGAATATTTGAACTGAAATATCTGCTCAACTTGTAGAGAATTGAAGTTCATTTGGATGATACTACAATGCAAGCAACTTTATGAGGGCAACCAATTTAGGATCTTACTCTTCACATGTTTCACCATGGAAGTGCAGTAATATGTAAAACATGCATGACCATACTGTAGCTTTACACAGTATGAAGTTGACCATGTATTAATCTCTGAGCATTCCAATAAATTTGAGGTAATCAAAGCAATAATAATCAATGAGGAAGAAATTCAAGTAAAAACAATTGTTAGCAGTGAATTCTGATGTCAACACCACCAGATACATTAATCCAGTCATCTCAACTTTGGGATTACAGCACTTACACTTCAGCACAGCTGAAATGTGAATGTCATGTGTTTTTTTAATCTACCAATAAAATGTGCAGTTTCCCCACTGTGATACCCATCCTCAGCTACACATGCCAGCTGGTAGGAGCTTTGCCCAATGTTGACATGTAGCTGAAGCGTGGTGGCTAAACTTCTCATCAACCCCACCAACATATTTAAATCCAAGGTAACCTCAGATCCTGACCCTTGGCCATAAGCTTTTTGAAGCTTTGATGTGAGGTAATTCTCAGCGCAGAAGAATACCTTGGATCACAACCTTGGGCAAGGTCTGTCCAAGCTTTTGCCTGCTATGATACCTCATATTTCTCATATGTAGGCATCTATGTTGGCAGTCTAAGTGAGCTGGATCACCTGTTTTTGGGTGAGAGAACTCAGCAAGAAAGCCAATTTAAATCAGGCTCAGCATATTTATTTTAGAATCAAATAGTGCACATGATACCAATCCATTCTTTCCATTGACACCAAAACATACTACAATCTAAATAAAAGTGGACATTATTGGGAAAAAACGATTAAATCATAAATCACAATTATGATGTGGCTCAATCCAATTAGGAAGAAATTGAGACCATTAACAATGTGAAGTGTTTCAATTGACATGGTGGATTTTTTTCTGAAACAAAGGATCATCTGTGACTGTAAAGTCAGAAAGACATTTCAAGCTTATCAGAACAACAAAAAAAACAATCAACAAATATGATCCAGTGTGAGTGAAAAGACTGAGATTGATGCTGATTCAGATGAACCATGATTATCAGAAAGGATTTAAGTGGAGGTAAGAGAAACCTAAATACAAATGATGAAATAAGAAAAAGAGACCAGAAAAAAGGCTTGATTGATTGCTTGACAAAATCAATCCTTTGATCAACAATCTGAAAACAAGAATGATGTGAACAATCTGAAAAGGGGAAAATCCAGATCAACTTACAATATATATGAACAGGTGAGAAAAGTGGTACCCCTATCAATACCGCAAGCGCTGCACATCATATTGCCATTGTGGTGCAGGTGTGTAGTGATTTTATGTGCCGCAATGACACCACTATATATTGTGGCACCAGTGGTCCGCAACTGCGCCTGGAAAAACCTGGTCTCAGTAACACTGCACCACAATTGCAGTGCAGTTGTGGCAGTTATTTAGTGGAATATTGCACTTTTTCCGCAATATTTGCATGCTGCTCTGCAACAGTGAGTTCAAAAAAACCCATCCATTGTGGAGTGGTTGCAGAGCGCTATGTTGCGCTCACTGTGCAATGCAATGGAAAAGTGTTGAAATCCATTGTGTTGCGTAGCGCTTGTGGTGTTGCCCATATGAGATATGAGACCAAGTGTGATTATACACTTCGAACTGTAAGTTGGCTGTTAACATGGATAGCGACTGAATAAAGAGGTTCTCCCAGTTGAGGAAGTGGTGTGATGTTGCAGTGCCGTTTAACTGTGATGCAACAGCTATCACAGCATCAACAAACCATAGAAATAACAATTTGAGTTGATCATTTTTATCCTTAGGACTTGGTTTGGGACATAGTGAGTTATTGGGTGATGTCCAATCTCATACAGTATATGGTGAGCATGTGGCTGTCAGGTCATGCTTGCACAACCTGTTCACCCACTTATTGGCTGGTAAATTGCATTACTCCAACATTATTTTGCTGGCTATGTGAAGGCTGAGTGAAAAGCATGGGTGAGGGCCATGTAGCACACTCATCCTTCTCAGTGACACCTGCTCTACACAACCACTTGTTGTGGCCCTGTGGCTTGGTCCTAGTTGAAAATCACACATGAGTGGTGTACTTCAAAGATGACAGTAAAACAGTGTACAACACACTAGATTTATCAAAATTGAGATATGCAAAAAGCCAAAACTTGTGACAAACAGGCTAAAAAGTATAATTCATGGGGTGTATCAAATAAGTTGACCAATTTCATGCCGCAGTCCAAAGGACATAAGATCTTGCATTCTTTACACATACTACTGTGCTTATACCATCATCTGAATGCAAGAAAATATTTAATTTTCCAGCTTGAAGCCAGTTACATCACATCCTTTTCTCATTCCAGTGGACCACACTTCTCCGCCAGTTTAGTACAAGCTTTGAGCTTCATCCATATTTAAAATTGAAGGAATATATAGTGCTTTGCACACCACATCAAGACCATCCAAGTCTACAAAGGATCATTTGTGAACCAAGGTGTTTGTGATGAGCAGACATAGAGGCAGATGACACATGAAATAAAGAACTATTTTCCTGTGGGAACACTGATTGCATTTAGGGTTTAAAGTAACTAAAAATATAGTAATTCTGCATTAATTCTGCATTATTGCTTCATTTTGGCTCATCAAGTGCATTAACAAACCTGTGCAAAACCTGTGCAAAACCCGTGCAAGATCCGTGCAAATTCTTTTGACATTTTGCATAGACCCTGCACCAAATTTGCAGACTTAAGACTTACATATGTTGACTTACCAAGAACCCACAGAGGCCATCATATCATCATTGCTCATTTCTGTGAGAGTTGGTTAATTTTGGTGGGGTTGTGAAAGAAAAATGACGCAAGATTGGTGCAAGAAATTCTTGCACAGTTTTTGCATGGATCTTGCATGTTGGTCTTGCACGGTTTTTACACAGGTTGGACTACCATAAATGATTCCTGTGTGACCAATGAATGGGTTTTAATCAATGTAGTTTACTGCAAACACCAGCTACAGTTCATTCATCATCAAGGTTTCAAGAACATTGTACTTATTCAACCTCATCTTCACCAAGATAATTTAAACAAGCAATATGCAAAAGGGCTCAGTATTGAAACTTTAACATTGTGATGGTTGTGATTCCAGTGATTCATATAAGTGCCTTTAGCTTTGCACACTATAATCAAGGCCCAAAATGGAAACAAAGTCTTACTTCACAGGATTGTGTTGACAATAGATGAGAGAGGTGGAATAAAACAAAAGTTGATTTTCTGAAGACATAGATTCTGAGTGGAAATTCTCTACAGTCACCTAGTCTTCAGCAAATAAGATTGTGAACTAGCTTGTCATTTAAGAAGATTGACATCCAGCGGTGCCAATCAAAGGGAAGAGAAACCAAAATCGAGGTGTTTTTTGGGCTTACAAAGGATGTAGGTTATCGTTCTGGAGATGGCTCATTTGAGTACTTCTGCAAAGTCAAAAAACGGAAGCTTTCAAAATGAACTGCGCCCTCATCTGATATGCTATGGCTGTATGTGAGACTGCATTGACTGAAAAACATGTACCCTTAAATGTTTTCTGTTCTCAAGTCCTGCCGTTGAAGCTTCTTATGTTGTTGATATTTTGTTGAATGAATAAAAGTCTGCCATATTTCCCGGGAAATAGCCTCTATCGCAATTCCCTGAAGGGTAGTGTTTAAATTGCTTCGACGGGTCCTCCATCGCGCATGGAAGATCACCGCCGCGTCCCGTTTCTCAAGGTTCGCTAGAAGGTTCACTAACGCTTTAGGTATGTTATGTGATTGATCGTGAGGTATTTTCTTTGTTGCTATGAATCCCACAGTATTGAGGTGAAATATTTTGTGTGAATCTTGCTATAACCGACTTCAGCTTGCTGGTAAAATGTGTCTAATAATCAGTCTTTCAGTGGCTTGTTCTGCTTTCCCGTTTAGGTGTCGAATAAAATTAGACAGGTGTGAGGCTGATGGACCTGCCGAGATGTACATCCTCGTTGCGACACTGTCCTGCCGCATCGCTAGTGCTCGTGGTTTGATATTCGCTGTACTGAGGTCATTAGCCAATTGAAAAATCGCCAGTGCAATTATCATCAATGAAAATTTGTGTTTCGGGTTGCCTTCTCGAGGGCTTCCGTAGTTTGTGGGTTCCGATTCTGATACTGATACTGCAGCAGCTCCCCCTCCCTCTGATGCCAGTGATCCATCGGTGAACGTCAGGAAGAGACCTCTGAGCATCTCTTGATCGACCTGTTACGTGATCTTTATTTTGCGATTGAATCATCTTATGTCTCCTCTAGTGAAGGTTGTGAAAGTTATCAAGACGTGTGAGAAGTGTCGAATGGACTTCACTTCGATGTGTGTCGTTCAAGTTTGGGTGGTGTTGTTGCTTAACATTGTGATTTTTTGAGTTTTTGAAACAGCTGTATATATTATATATATATGAATGTATTTATGTATTCGTTGATATGCTGTTTGAGTTAATGATTAAATCAAACTGTGTTATGGAATTTCTTCACTTGATTTTGTTTTTGTTGTGATCAGTGACACAGTCTCAGTCTGTGAGTTCTCAATTCAGCTTGTCGCATGAATCAGAAGGTCACCAACATCATGTTCTCATCTTCACCTTTTGAGTTAATCGTCTTTCCTTGCTGCTTCGTCTTATTATCAATCCTACCTTTCTTTTCAAACTTACGATGGCCTCAAAAACTTCGATTCTCGTTTTCATCACCTCGGCCTCAGTCATTTGATCAGACTATCCCTTTACCAGCCTCAACTTCTTCTTCGAACTTTTCGCAAGTTCAATCAGCCAACACAGTGGTAGATGGATCGGTTCAAACGAAGGCCCAACCCTCTCGAATGGTCTCACACTGTGAAGATGGTCATTTGATAAATCAACTTCAATTCTGGCGTCGTATCAAGCTGAGCAAGATTGCCACTGGAAGCTTGATGGGAGTTTTGATTGTTTTGCGTTGTTTTGAGCTAGGATGGGATTTGGTCAATCCTCAATCTGATCAACTCTCTCAAACGGGAAGAGTGCTAGAAGATGTACTGGTTATCATCTTTTGGTCGATCACATGCTATGTCATATTCACCCGTTCCGTTCCGATCACTGAAGTCACCGCGCATTGGGCATCTACTATTCATCTATCAACTTTGACATTTGCATATTGTGCCTGGTCATTGTGTTGTCTGCTTCTACCCACCAGCGATATCAATCAACCTAACACTGGCTCTTCAAATACGCACCGTTGGCTTTCTGCGATCGATGCCGCCGTGAGCTTGGTGATTTCAGTCATCGCTTGTACAATCCCACGAAGCCCTCGCATACTCTATCGATCGCCTTACGATGTTGAAGTGAAACCACACGACCTAACTCCCCCCGAGCTTACATCTTGCCAATCAAGTGGCAATGAAAACACGGAGGACTTGGCTACCACCATATCTCAGGACAATAAGAGTAATATCAATAAAGAAGGGAATGTCACTCTGATAGCTTGTTGCTCTGTTCTGGATCATCTGTTCTTCAATTGGGTCTCACCTGTGATGAAAGCAGGCATGAAAAAAGCTAGCTTGGAGAAAAGCGACTTACCTCATCTTTCAGCGGATTTTAGAAGTTGGAATTTATACAAAAAGGTTATTGACAATATAGCACAAGCCTCCCAAAACCAGACTGGTCTAATGAAACACGTTGGAAAATCACCTCAATGGATGAACCCGTTACTATGGAGAGTTATCAAAATCAACCAAACTGCATTTATGACTCGTAAGTCAGCCTTACCGTCTCTGTGCATCGCACTGAACTGTCTATTCGATTTTCCCGCTTGAATCTCAACTCCGTGTATAACCGATGCATAACTGATATGATGTTGATACAAAGAGGCTGCATTGGCTCTATTGAACAGTGTTCTGTATTACGCTCCAGCTTTTTTCCTGCGCAAAATCATCGAGTTTTTAGAACATAAAGATGCTTCGGAAATCAAATCAACGGCGATGGGATACACATACTGTGCTGGATTGTTGATTGCGATGTTATCAGAAAGCATCGTGAGCGGGCAGCTATGGTATATCTCCAATTCGGTACTTTGTGCACGAGTGAGAATTCAGTTAAATACTGCGATTTATGCAAAGACCTTGCGAGTCAGTGACTTTATGATCCTTCTGCTGTATGAATGTGCGATGTTAGACCTGTGCCATTGACACCTATTGATGCCTACTTATCAGCGCAAAGACCTCACTGCAGTCGCATCACCTAGCGACTCTGACTCCAAAAAACCACCCGGGGAGGAAGATTTGACAAACTTAACAAGTCCAAGTGATACAAGCCCTGGGGTAGAATCATCATCAGCTCGTCTCGATACTTCTCAGATGGCAGGTGATACGACTTTGAAGAAGAAAAAAGAACCACTCAAGTCTGATCCAGTCGGCTTCGGTAGCAAATCTCAAGTGTAGTTGATTCTGCTTTGTTGTTGCGGTGGGGGCATGAAGTCTGATTAAGCATATTTTCAACAGGCTCAATCTTTTCACCATCGATGCCGATCGAGTTGCCGATTTTGGAATGTCATGTTTTAGCTTGATCGACGCGCCAGCGGAAGTTCTGATCGGTACAGTCTTCCTCTATGACTTGCTTGGGATCGCATCGATCGTTGGAATTGCAATTTCAATACTGTTCATCCCTTTGAACCATTACACTAGGTATGTTGCAAAAATTCTTTGCTCATTATTCGACTTTCACTTGCGACTCTCGAGTTCTTGTCGCTGATTGTCTCTGAATATCAGTAAGTGGTATGCAATGGTGCAAGACAAGTTGATGATGGCGCGGGATAGACGTGTCTCATTGATGAATGAAGTGCGTCTTGATTGGCTCAATCCATGTTTTGTAATGTGGATAAGGCATTCAACAAGCTCTGACTTTTTGTTCAGGTTTTGGGATCTATACGTATGATCAAATATATGGCCTGGGAGAAGCCATTTGAAGAGAAAATTCTGAGGTCCCGTGATCATGAACTCAGTCAGCTGAGGCATAATTTCTTGCTCGAGGTCAGCTTTTGAACATAATTCTCGTCACAAGATGAATAATCATATCTTACAACAATCAATAATCTGATTTTTGGGTACTTCGTATCAATCAGATTTCCTTCAACTTCATTTGGCTGGCAAGTCCAATCTTTTGTGTGCTCGTGAGCTTCCTTTGGTTCACAAAGGTTGCAGGAAATGAATTGACTCCGGCTGTGGCTTTCACAAGTCTTGGTTGGTTTTATACTGCTCTTCACATCTTGAACGCGAATTTCTGAATCTGACAGCTCTTTCGTACAGCTGTATTCGCGGAATTGAAGTTTGCTCTGAATGTGAGCCTTCTATTTATGATTTTGCGATCCCTGATCTCAGTCAAACCCCTGTAGTATTCCGAAAAGAAAACTTACTAGCCCTCAATCCGTTGATTCAGACTTTACCGGAGACTTTTATCGACGCGCTCCAGTGTCTGGTATCACTTCACCGAATTGAGAATTATCTGGCCTCTCCTGAATGCGAAACTGACACCGAAGCCCTAACGAAGCCGCTTGAAGCTTCCAAGTCCCACTTACCATTGAAGAAACCGAGGCCTTCTGCAAGTTCAGTGGAAGGCCCGGATTTGAACTGCATTGCTATCCGTAGCGCAACCATAACCTGGCCTACCGTCAACCCAGCTGATCAAGCACGAGCTGGAACCGAGCCGCTCTCGCCTATGACACCATCAAGACGCAGATTTTATCTCGAGGATATCACGATTGATTTCCCACCTAAAGAACTTACACTGATATGCGGCAGTTTAGGCAGCGGCAAAACGCTGTTATTGCTGGGTTAGTTTTGTCATTACAACATGCTTCAGTCTAGAAGTCCGTTCTGATTGTTTGATCGCCTACATAACAGCATTGCTGGGAGAAGCCGATCTATTGGCCGGACAAATCATATGTCCGCGTTCTCCACCAGATACTATACATTATCTTACACATCTTGAGATCATTACGGAGGACGAGTGGCTGCTTCCTACAATGGCATACGCCCCGCAAAGTGCGTGGTTGCAGAATGCCAATGTTAGGACAAACATTCTCTTTGGACTACCATATGTGAAGAAGAGGTATGATGCGACTCTGAATGCCTGTAGCTTGGTCAGCGATCTCTTGATCCTTGAGGATGGTGATCAAACTGAGATTGGAGAAAAAGGTGTGAACTTGAGCGGTGCGTCTACTCTACATGGATCTCCATACGTTTGGATATGACTCACTAAGATGTTAAATGTTTCTTGTTTCATTGAGCATATAGGTGGTCAGAAAGCAAGAATCTCACTGGCCCGAGCCGTATATTCTCGGGCATCTGTGATTTTGTTAGACGACGTCTTGAGCGCGGTGGATGCGCACACCGCTAGGCACATCGTAGATCATTGTTTCAAGGGTCCACTCCTAAAAGATAGGACCATTATACTTGTCTCTCATCATGTTCAGCTTTGTGCTCCTATCGCTGGATATGTTGTCTGTCTAGAGAACGGGAATGTCGATATGGCTACCAGTGGTGGCGAATTTTTATCTTCCAAAAAGTACAAAACACTTTCTGGAATCGACGCAGCCGACGACGAGGAAAACGTTATCCCCACCAAATCTTCCCCAGCTTTGGGAAGTTCCAAACCCAAGGAACCGAGTAAACTGACTAAGCGTCTGTTCAGAAATGTTGCGGCCAACGAAGTGCCTCAATTCACTGACAACAGTCCAGCCGAGTCGGCAGCCAGCTCCGTAGATGGAGATAGCGATAGTGAGAGCGAAACTGACTCACTAAACAAACCGGCAAGAAAGTTTATCGAAGACGAGACGCGTGCAGTCGGGCATGTAGATGCCAGTGTGTTCAAGATGTACCTTGGTGCTAATGCAGACGGCCTGCCAGGCACCCTTATCTTTTGGACATCCTTTGTGGCTGTCTTCCTCGGCAACAAGATCATGGATGTGGCTGAAACATACGTCCTCAACTTATGGTCTAACTCAAACGATCACGCTCCAAAGCCGACGAAAACAATTCTCTCGCTATTTTTTCAACAGACAAATTCTGTTGATTTTTACCTTGGACTTTATACGGCTGTGACGCTGTTGAACGTCATTGTTTCGACAGTTAGATGGCTTGTTCTGTACAACGGAGCGTTGCGCGCATCTCAAAGATTGTACAAATCCATCCTGCGAGCTGTCCTCCGCTCTCCTCTTCGCTTCTTTGATACTGTACCTCTTGGTCGGCTGTTGAATCGGTACGCTACTCTCTTGTCACCGTGATATCTTCGACAAGTCTAACTGAGACTTTTCTGTTCTTTTGATTCCCATACCGAAGCTTTGGAAAAGACTTTGAAGGGATAGATTCGTCGTTACCAGACAATCTCGGTCGCTCACTAATGTATGGCCTTAATGTGGCTACGACCATAATCTCGATCGCTTTTGTCACACCTACATTCTTGATAGCCTTTGCACTCATCAGTATATTGTATTGGTGGTATGGTCGGCAGTACACCCAGATTGCAAGAGAATTGAGAAGGTTGGACAGTGTGACCAAGTCGCCTTTGTTTAGTGCGTATGGTGAAACAGTAGCTGGTGTAGCTGTGATCAGAGCATTTGGGGGCTGTTCTCGAGCTTTGGCTTTGGTCTTCGATCGCATTGACACCAACGTCTCATTCTACTTCTATTTGGTGAGTACATACAATAGTCATCAGGTTGGAGTATGGTTTAGGGTACTAATGCTTTATGTCATGGTATTGCAGTGGAGTGTCAATCGTTGGCTATCAATACGATTCGCACTGTTATCGAGTTTCATCGTGGGCCTGACTGGGTTCTTATTGATTAGATCAAGAGACTCGATCAGTGCATCTCTTGCAGGGTTCGCTTTGACCTTTGCGATCAATATCTCAGGTGATATGATCTTACTTGTGAGGAGATTTACTGCGCTTGAAATGAGCATGGTGGCAGTGGAACGAGTAAAGGAGTTTTCGGAAATGGATGCTGAGGCCCCGGAGATAATGGAGCCTAGACCTTCAGCCAATTGGCCACATAGTGGGGAGATTGAAGTCAAGGGTGAGTCTATAAAAATCGTTGTTGTGGTCTTTGTTGGCTGACAGGTGCTCATGTTTATTGTATCTATTTCATCCTAAAGAATTGACTGTTCGCTACAGCCCTACGCTCCCCGATGTACTTCATTCAGTCACGTTCCATGTTCCTGCACGAGGAAAGGTAGGTATTGTTGGGGCCACTGGATGTGGAAAATCCACACTAGCGCAATCATTTTTTCGCTTTGTCGAAGCATGGGATGGGCATATCAAGATAGACGGCTTGGATATTAAGGTCAGTTCCTTGGGGCCAACTTCTACTATCATCGAAATCCTATACATCTCTCCCTATTGACTCTTCTTTGGACTACAGAATATTGGCCTGTTTGATTTACGATCCCGACTGACTATCATCCCCCAAGATCCTACAATCCTTTCGGGGTCTCTGAGATCAAGTATGTGACCCTTACGAAGGTTATCGGTGTAATATCCACTGACCGTTCCCTGATTTATATTCACGTATCATAGCACTGGATGTGTTTGACGAACATGCTGACGCGGAGATTTATAGCGTTCTTCGACGAGTCAACTTGATCCCGGCTACTGATGCTGACTCTGATGGTTTGAATGAAAACGTGTTCAGAAATCTGTAAGTTTGATCATCCAATGGATCATCCTTTTGCTGTGATGATGATGTTTCTGTAGGTGATTCATTCGAGCTGAGGATTTTCTGTGATGGGGAACGCGTTTTAGAGACACCGAAGTATCAGAACAGGGCTCAAATTTTTCTCAAGGACAACGTCAATTATTGTGCATGGCAAGAGCTTTGCTAAAGAGATCCAAAGTGTTGTTGATGGATGAAGCTGTAAACTCCTTTCCTAGCAACCTCGCCCACACGTACATAAACTGATTTGATTTCCATTCGCAGACATCGAGTATTGATAACGAAAGTGATGCGCATATCAGCTTGACGATTCAGCAAGAGTTTTCTGAATCTACGTTATTAGTAATAGCTCATCGACTCAGGACGGTAATCAACTTTGATGCTGTTCTAGTGCTAGATCAAGGAAGGGTGGTTGAATACGGTACGATATTTGATGCTTTCGTGCTTTTGCACTTCAAAAAATGAAACTAACAGATGCTTGTGAATGACGGGTATATAGATTCACCAGCGAAGTTGATTGCGAACCCCAAATCAAGGTTTCATACACTATGTCGCGCAGCTGGAAAGCGTGAGTTTAGGGCTTTAAAACGAATGGCAGGAAGTGATTCGTCGGGTACTCCAAAAGAGGTTGGATCAATCGAATAGTGTTCAACAAAAAAAATGAACCTTCATCATCTTGTTCGCTTGTTTTCTGTGGCATTTTTTCTGTACTTTTTTGAATCATAATTCGTCCGTTCCATTCTTAATGACAAGTTGATCTAACTTGATGATGTTAAGCCGCTGGCTTTATTTTGCTTTCACCTAAACGACTTTCATGATTTACATCTTTTATAGAAAAGTTTTTAAATGATGTGGTGCTTATGTAAACTTTTACGATCTTTATGATGATGACGATGGCTTCGAATATTGCTATCCTCAATCTACTTTGATGAACTGCGATCTGAAAGAGATGGTTTGATCCGTATGTGATCGAGATAGGTTCATTTGATATACTTAAGCCAGTCTATCAGTTGAGTTGTTAAGACACCTTCATGCTTGCTATTGCCTAGTCTTCATTGCGTCTGAATCAATCGGCATTATTGAGTTCACTTTTTCAAAGTTGACAGAAACTGCGTGAAAAGTGCGTCAATACTGCCCTCTGTGCCTTTGATTTGCAAAAAAGTAAGACGGCTTAAAGCTATGATGAATTAGCACTACGTCAAACGCACACTTTTAGGAGCTGATATGCCGCGCAATTTATAAAGGTGAGAGGGACTTTTCAATTCACAAAGGCAACGCTTCGACGACGGCTGGCCAAGATGGCAAATGCAGATACCACCGCCAAAAACCGTATGGGTTCTGAGCCCAAAACAGCTGATTCTTTCGGGTCCAAGATATAAATAGAGGGTGCCTTGAATGTTCCTGTTCGTCCATCAAAACAAACCACTAAATCCCTAACGTCACAACCTGAACATTATTCACACTTTCTGAAACAATTTCAACGAAATAAAATGCCTCACAATCACTCCTCTAGTCTATCAACTCATTCTCCTATCAAGGCAAACCGACTTCGCTCATCATCTTTACCAAAATCTCATGTGATGCCTGCTGGACAGAAATCTTCCGACAATGATGCGGTGTATGCCCGTTTGAAACGAGAGGCAAGTCCAGCTAGAATTCGTCAACAATCTCCTGATCGAAAACAAATGCCTGAAGGATACGTTCCATTAGCCGCAATGTCAAAGAACAGTCGTCTTGCAAGACAATCTCCATTATATTCAACCTCACAACAAGATATGACGGATGATTACGTCCCATTGGCGGCAATGTCTAGAAACAATCGTCTTGCCTCAATTCGACGCAATAAACAAACTTATCTTAACCAGGATAATGTATCTTCAATACATCAATATAATTCTATTCCCGATGACTTACCTTCTCCTCCTTCCCCTGAATCTTCCCACTCCCCTGACTGCCTTTCAGAAATAATCAATGAATTCCCTACCGTAGCACCACCTCAGAGAGGCCCATCACCATCCAAGGCATCCACAAGTCGTATCAGCCGAAGAGAATTATTACTTAGACAATTTCCAACCGTTCCAGCTCCACCACAAGTGCCATTACCAGACATACCAGGAAAACGTAGATACAATTCACTCGGAAACATTGGTCAAGTTAGTCAATTACATCAAACTAGCCCTGAGAATAATTTGAACACCGGTGACGCTTATCGACCTACAGGTTCTGTCAATATTGAAGATTATTATGTCGAATTGTTTTCTGAAACACCAAAGATTAAAAGAAATTCAAGTTTTTCTCGTGTTAGGAAATTGTCAGGAAGTTTTCGTAAAATGTTTAAACGTGGTAAAGATGGAAAATATCAGTGATATGTAGAACCATACGAAAAAAAAAATTGTGTACATAATTGTATATATTTTCATATATATCTTCATTTTGTCTGATTTGTTCATAAATTGTTTCATGTTGAATACTTTTGGATATGAATAAAAAGGGTTTCGTTATTGATCAATGATTGGATTTAGAGCCAAAGTCTCGAGAGCAGATGCAAGCTACAAGCTTCATTCTTGTGTAGAATGTTTTGAAAACCTTCCATGGAGATATGATAGCTTGGATATGATCAATGTCAATACTCAATCCTCCAGTGATATTTCGAGTTGCTCGAAATGGTCTTGAGAAAAAGCTCATGTGATGTGACAGTTCTACGACATGTCTTGTCATAAGCTGAGTGTCACAGCACAAAGATGATTAATTGATAATTGCCTTCATCTCCTTGTGGATCAATACATTACATGGGGCTAGAGATTTTAGGATACAGATGAGTTTAAAAGGCATAAGGAACTCAAAAGTAAAAGGCTTGAAGGTAGGAGCAGAGAGAGAGAAGAAAAAATATCTTTCATCTTAACATGGCCGGGGGACAATATGCTAGCCAACCTACCCAGGGAGAAGCATATTTGGGAGGATATTGTTTCTTGGACTTTTATCGAAGTCAGAAAGGAAATCGAATGGTATGAAGATAGAGCCAAATTGCCATTGCCACACCTCTGAAGTGATGGAATCCCCGAAGATCAAACAGAAGCCTGCAAATACATTCATTCATTTCCATGCTAGACTGTGTGTTGAAGATGAGATCAGGGAATGTGAAACACATCAGGCGAGAGTTTGTGATTCCTGGTGTACCAATTCGTGATGTTCTGTGGGGACACAAGATCATCAACAAATATTATGCCTTCGAAGTTCGTAGGCTTTTTCAAATCACACCAAATAGATGAGTCACATATCCCAATCAGTGTAACCAACCAATTTTGATGACTATCAAGGTTGACTTCACAAGTCAGACACCTGCTCTCCAAGAATTTCTCCGTTGGATAGGATTGTTAGTCATCAAGTGAGAATAACTCCTCAACACAAGGTAAACAGGCAGATTAGAGGCAAGGTATGGGGCGCATGAATTCCACTGGTGACGAAGATATAGTAGTTGTGTGCTTGAATGTGACTTGCCATCTTGTGTCCTACCAAGTTTTGTGAGTTTTCAAAAAAATGTAGTTTGGTGTATCCAAAGTATGCAACGTGGATAGTAGCTGGGGTGAAGATGGCTCATGGATTTCCCTGATTTTGACTGAGCTTTTCGGGAATCTCTGATTGCAAGCGAAGATACAAAGGATTACATATAAGTCTAGGGTCCTGATTGTTTTCTTGGCGGTGGATTTAGGGACTGAGGAACGATCAGTGATATGCTTAACCGATTTGTCGATGTCTTTTTGAGGGGTCAATGGGAATCTTGTGAAGCTTTGGAAGTGCTTTTGAGGAGCACGTTCTGTGGGTCAGTGGGAGTTCTTCAATTGATTTTACCAAATCGACCTTGTCTCTCTCTCTCTCTCTCTCTCTCTCTCTCTTTCTCTCTCTCTCTCTCTTTCTCTCTCTCTCTCTTCCTCTCTCTTCTCTCTCTGCGTGCGAGTTTAGATTTAATTTTCAGGAACGTGCTCATGACTTGAATTTGATTGTTCCACTCCACTGAACCTATAAAAAGCGTTTATCCATTCAGATCCTAGTCAGCATGATCAGTCAATCAACTCTTGACTTTATCAGATTCATCATTCATCATTCATCACTTTCCATACTCAGTTTACTCTTTCCACCTAATCACACAACTACATCGTCAATCCTTAAAGGTCAGTTGTTCAGTCAAGTGCTATCATATCTTATCATATCATCTTGTTCTTTTCTTCAAGTTCAAACATGCGATCACACCCATTCAATTCCTGCTTTTACATGATTGGTTTACTTCATATGTAGTCATAGGACTTAATCAGATCAGGATGATAGAGCTTTACAGACTAGTTTCGTATCTTATGTAAAGCTAGGCGGAAGGAGTTTCATCCATCATGTGATTCATACTTTTCTTGATCTTGTGCAACCGACTCCGAGTTTTGTATATCCTCGCAGTTGTTCCAGCATTCCAGTTCTTGGCGTCTCTTCAGTTGTTTCTCATTTTGCTATAAATTGTCTTTCCTGATTCCTACAATTCGCAGCTCTCTGGACTTTTCACTTAGCACACACGGTCATCATACTCATCAACGTCTTTTCTCCTTTCTTATCACTTAAACCGTCTAATTAATTACCTTCAATCAATCGTCGATCTTATCTTCTTGTCACCATCTCCCATTGTTCTCATCGACTGCTTCGTGGTTATTGTGGATCTATAGCAGAAGTGGTAAGTCTTTTCCCTTTCCGGCACAAGCCCTTCTGAGCTATTCCTCATTGGTGTTTACGTGTCCCCAAGCTGATAGATCCCTGAAACCTTCTTGGTCTTCTTCTGAATAGGCCTCGTCAAACAAGTTCCCAGGTATATTCCTCAGCATCTCAAGCGCGTCTATTTTCGCGTGTGGGATCCCTTCGCATTTTCACTTGAACGGCTGGGTCAATTGATTGCAATTCCTCTCGATTAATTACATACCTGGGAACCTAGGCCCAGCACAATTGTTCAGACAGTTGTGGAATCAGTTTTGAAATTGGCTCTCACTTGCACCAATCTTTTTCGCCTCAGAAGGTACATGTGTACATACAAATACACGATTACTTTCAATTCAGACCCCTTTCGAAACCCTTTTCCCCTCAATCTCACATCCTTGATTACCCTGACCAAAACTTTCGCCATTTGCTTTGTCACTTACGCCCGAACTTGTTCCAATATCCAGCTTTCTACCCAGACACCCCCATTTTCCACCTTCACTTCGGTCATCTGTATTCGCTCACCACGCCGGAATGATGTCCACTCAGCTCGACAGCACCCAACTCGATAACCAAGTTTTGCCCGGCTGTGCCGCCAACGACCGCTTACCGGCTTGTTGGGGCCATCGCGGAGTGAGTAGATCCTCCTGCGACGCTCGCTTGACTAAATGCGTCAACGCCTTACTCATCCTCGCTTAACCGCTGGTACTTCTCAACCGTTCCGTTGATCTTCAGGCTTCAGCTGCATTTCCCGAAAACACTCTTTCCTCCTTTGAGGCAGCCATCAGAGACGGTGCTGAAGGGATCGAGACTGGTAAGTCTATTCCACTGCCATGTCCTGTCATCGAAGCTTCCTGCTCAGCCCCACTGGCTAGTAAGATGTCTAAAGCGATCTGGAATCTATAAAGTGGCGCGATGAGAATGAACCCAGCGGTTCCCTTACAGTATAGCTATTTTTTACTGACGTTGTCAATGGATGCTCCACCTACAGATGTTCATGTGTCAGCAGACGACGTCGTCTGCATGTTTCATGAGTAAGCTATGAAGATCCTTATCGTGATCCACGCAATTGTTGACCAATTTTTCTTGTTATCTGTAATGAAAAGCCCCTCTTTGGAGCGAACTACCGATGGCAAAGGCATGATCGCGGATTTAAATTATAAAGACGGAATCGAGTTGGTTCGAACATTAAAGCAGCCATTTCAAAAAATTCCGACCTTCGAGGAAACCATCGAGATGTTGATGCACGAGTCGAACCGACATGTGGTCTTGAATATTGACTGCAAAGTCTGTTTCCCTTTTTTTCGGTCTTTCTGGGAACGACAAACTCCCGCTGTGGCGTGGTCAACTGACCTTATCCCCTGAAACCAAACAGCCTCAAAATGACCCAGAAAGACTGTTCAAATTGATGAGACGTTCGATCGACCGCTACCCCAATCACGCCACCGAACTTTCACCACGCTTGATCCTCGGCCTTTGGCACCCTAAATTCATCATTCCCTCCATGGAGATCTTGCCCGAACTCAAGCGGGCCCATATAGGCAATTCTCCTTCAGTCGCTATGAAGTATTTCTGGAAGAATTGCGATGGGTTCAGTATGAAGTTCAGCTGTTTAGTAAACAAAGAAGGTGTCGAATTTCGAAGGAGATGCAAAGAAGATGGGAAGGCTTTATTGGTATGGACAGTCAATGATCGAAGTGAAATGATAGAAGCTGCTAAATGGGGAGTAGACGCGATCTTGACAGACCGAACTAATTCTTACTTGAAGCTTCGTCAACAAATGCATGGTACGTTTATCTATCCTTCGCTTGATGGTCGAATCTTGCCTTGATCCTCAATGTTCTGACTCGATTGTGACAATTATACAGATGATTGGACGGCAGTCAGTTCCGAAACGACTGCACTATTTCCATACTCGTCAATTTACTACTCAGGTGTAGTTTCTTGGTTATCTGAGACCTGGGCCTCTTATTATCTGGTAGGTTTTGTTGAATTCCATTTGTGTACTCATCTCATTTTTCCTGATGAGCTAATCAAGTGCGAAATTGAACACTACTAGACTCGCTCAGCTGGCCCCTTCCCAACTTTGACAGCCTCATGATCTTGATATGTTGACCGTTGTTACTTCATTTTAAATCTCCCATGGATCAAACCTCTTGTGAAGTATGGTACAGTTTCCTTTTCAATCTCCTCCCTATACGCATTGATTGCCCAAATTCAAAAAAATATCCTCCACCTTTTGTGAATCCTTTTGCGCTTGTTATCATTGTATGTTTGTCTTTGAATTAGTAGGGTTGTTTTTTGTGCTAGTTGTTGGAATCCCAGTTGTATTAGTTCGAACAGTTGTGTCTTGTTGATTATGTGTTCTTTTTCTATTTCATGATTACAGTATCCGTATCCTATCTTATCACCTTTTTCTTTTCTTTTCTTTTCATATCTGCACTGAGAGGTTGCTTAAGCTCTCTTTCGCATATAGAAAATCACATAGCTTTGCTTAACTCTCCCCCTTAGACAGGTTCCCGATGTACTGAAGGTTCACTTGTGGGTATACATACTCCGCAGTAAGCTTACATGTAAGGTCTTGGACCTTATCAAAAGTGTAAAGCCTCAGGTGCCATACCTTCACTAGACCTATCTTTCGCCACGAGTCGACACTGAGATGTCACGCTCAAATTGGCGTAATCAAAAACTCATGCCATCAACTTGAAAGGATTCAAGAGACATGCGTGGATTGGAAGGAACGTTCTAAGAAAAAATAATGAAGTCTCTATGTCTGTTTCTGCTACAAATTCAGCAAAGCCATCCTGGAACATGAGATGGTATCTTTGGTTGTTCATTTCATGTGGTCAGAGGATCATTAGTGCTGTCTGGAATTAATAACCCCATAATAATTGTATCGGCACAACATACCCCCCCCACAAAAGATTTCGTTGACCTCCCAAAATACCCTTCAAGTTGACCATGGATGTAATTTCCTTGGCTGAAGTATGCAAGCAGTTGCTTCAAGGCTTTGCTTTGTGAAACCAAGGCCCTAAATCAATTCTTTGAACACGCATTCTTGTGTCCTGTTGATTGTTTCCTCATGCACTACTCGCGTGTTGCTGAGGGTTCTAAAGATTGAAAGTTACACAGATTATACATGGCTTTTGAATTTACCCAACATATCTTTCATCCCAACACAAACACATCCATCAACCTGGATTGTTTTTCAAGGTGAAAATTGAAGGTCAAATTTCCCTCAGGTGCACGTCATCCTGTTTGGCCTTTCTCTATCCCGGAACCATTGGTGGATTGTTTGTTGCTTACATACATATGTACTATGTGCCAGAGAAAGGGAAAAAATGCTATATGAACAAAGAGGTTTGGTCAGGTCACGAAAAGGTTGCAGAAACCAGAAGACTTGAGTTGAAGTCATCCTCAAAATTTCTGATTTTGTGTTGGTCACTCAGTTTGTCATGATCGTGATTTGCCCCGATGCCTCGGGTCAACTCTCATTTCGCCTCACCAAGGGTGTGTACCCGGGTCTTTCTAGCCTCCCACCTCAATGACAACACGACGCGGTTATGTCATTCATATTTCGTCTCGCTCTACATCCTCCGTCAAATACCAAGGGCCCTCAATTCCACCAGCCTCGACTCAGCTTGATCGGTGCATCAAGCAAAATAAAACGCTTCATCGTGGGGTATGGAACCAAATGTTGACGAAGTAATTTCGCGCATTTCACAGTACACAGGTCCACAACTTATTCCATTCCTCCTTCGCACGGACAAGATGAGTTGACACTTCAATGAGTTACTCTCCATACTCGCATCTTCGATCCGATGGAATCACAATGTCGGACACAGGTCGAAGGGCAATCAGCCGATGGAGAGCATTGGCGGAGACGTGTCCATCAATAGCTCTTTTGGCTTACGAACGAGCGCTTCAAGAAATTGTTCGTTCGACATGGGACATCTCACAATACAAGCTCGTCTTAAATGCTTACAATAAGCATGCCGCGGCCAACAATGCGCCTCTTCTCTCGTCGGATGAAAAATGGCTACAAGACACTCAAGCTGACATCAGCAGGACACTCAACAAACTTGAGATGGAACTCAAAAACTACACATCTAGCTTGATCAAGGAAAGCATCAGGGTAAGCCGGCTGTTCAGCATGTAACACCAATAGTGGATGGAAAACTTATCATCTTATCTCTGTGCAGATCAGCCATCAAGATCTAGCTGCACATCATCGAAAGACCGGCGACACAAACAATGCACTACGATCGCTTACCAAGGCCAGGGAATACTGCACGTCCTCCACACAGGTGGCAGAGTTATCTTTTGCCATCCTCGATCTCGCAATGGATTCTCACAATCACAAGTTGGCGGAAAGCTACATCAGTAAAGCTGAGGGTGCTCTCGACGCGGCGACGAGTAAAGATAACAAGCAGGACGCTGCTTCCAGGGGCAAGATACCTGGCACCCCCGGCATCTCATCTTCCGAGTCGTGAGTTCATGTTAGATATTCTGTCTTGTCAGAAAAACTGGCGCTGAGTAGTCAATTACTCCCTAGCAAAGAAAAGGATCGCGCAAGATCTATCGAACGTTTGAATGTTGCCAAGGGATTATCATATCTAGGACAAGGCTGCTATGCTAAGGCTGCTTCAGTGTTCCTCAAAGTGAGTCGTGAGGCTGGACAATATCCTGACATGGATGCGGTAAGTTTCTGAGGAGTTTCTCTGGAGAAGTGCGGAAAATTCAGATCTGAATAGTTGGAAGCTCTATTCTATAGTTGATCACCCCAGTGGATTTAGCTATCTATACGGCCCTGTGTGCTATGGCCACATTCACCCGGCAAGAATTGAAGGAGCGAGTGATCGAGAATACCGAGTTGCGCGCGCTTCTCGAAAACGAACCTCGATTGAAACGTGTTTTGACTTTATTTTGGGAAAATAAGCACAAAGAAGTGTTGAAATTTTTGGATGACTCGCATGTGCGTTTTTTTGACGGTTCCATATCTTTCTTGGCATGGGAACTCTTCATACTGATCGGATTGAAACCGCCAGCCGACTTATCGAGTGGATATATATTTATCAAATCACATTCATACTATCATACAATCCATTCAAGACCGAGCAATCCTTCAATACTTCTCGCCTTTTTCCTCGGTATCTATCTACAAAGCAGCAGAGGCATTTGGATGTTCTCCCGACAAACTTTTGGAACGGGTCACTGAATCTATCAGTCAAAAAACCCTCCACGCTAAGATTGACTTGCCGAATGGTCTCATACTTGCTCACGAGGACGAACTTCGAGCAGATTTGTTCCGGAACGCGATCGAATCAGCTGAACAAGTCGAGTATGAGAGTAAAGCGGCCTTGTTGAGATTGATGTTGATACAGGCTGATGTGGTGGTGAAAGATTTACAAGTTCCAGACTTACCACGTGGTGGCAAATCAATGATGCCTTTAGGGATGAAATAATAGTTTTCATTGATTGTAAGACTCGTATCTTTCCGTCATTAACAAATTTTAATGTACAATCAATTGTTTGGGCTCGATCACCTACATGTAGATCGACCAAAACTTCACGCCTTTCCTGAGAACTCGATCTGGAATTCACATTATGTTGGCTACAATCAATCAGGTAAGATTGAAGATTCCATAGCTGCATGCAGCTGCTAGTAGAAGCCATCCACTTAGAGTGCTGTGATGGCTGTATCTTGTATGTTTTTTGAGAAGCTCTATAGTGACTTGGTGCAGACAATTTGTCAACCATGTTTCAACTTTTGAGCCTATGGTCGCTAGTGCCGAGGAGCGTAAAAGGTTGGACCAGCGGGTATCACTCCAAAAAATTGACAGAGAGGCTATGAGCAAAAATTAGAAAACGAGTGTTATATATACGCAGCCACCAGCTACTAGTCATGGTAGGCCACGGACATGAAGAGAATTTCAAACAAATTTCAGAATAACTTCAAGTAAATTTCAAGATATTTTCAATAAAGTTTTTAAGTGAATTCTGGCGGGCACCAGATCCAGCGCACGTGAGGTGGATGCATTCTATGCAAGAAATGACATGCTCAGATACCTGTTTCCTGCTGTTTTTTCTCCTGCTCTCAATTTCTCACAAGAAGTTGTCACTTACCCATGGTGAAATTTGAAGCAATTTATCATCCAAAAACAGATGTTTAATGACAAACCAAGTTATATTGCAGAGAAATCATGCCTAAAATCTACATTACAAATATAATGCACATCCTCCATATCTGTGGTGTCTTTCTTGTGTTTTGCTTGTACAAATCCCTGAAATTGAACAATAAATATCTTGGCATACAAAAAGAAATGAGTCTTTGTGATCACTCACAGTATTGATCAAGTTGACAATCAAAGCACTGGGCCAGCAATATCAAATATACATGCAGCATTCTTGATGTCAGCTAAACTGCCTAATAACAATTGTAACTTCAACAACATGATATTCCTCATGGATATCATAAAGAACAGAGGCGCTAATCATGGTTGTCAGCCATGAGGAGTATTCCTGAAATACTCCCATTGTCAGCCACTACACTTTCAAAGCAATACATTAGTTTGAAAGAAATAAGTATAATACCTGAGCTTGAGAAAACCCTGATCTCAAAGGAGGATGACTGATTGGACAATCCTGGTGACAATCCAAGGATGCGACAGGATTCAACAACAAGAGTAGAAACCAGTAACACCTTGTTGGTTTCCAAAGGACCCTTATAAACACATGCACAAACCCTTATGTGTTAGATCACAAGGGGTATGTGCAATGATATATAAGGAGTGGTTTTCCACATCTGAGAATACAAATCATCTCATTACAAACCCAACAATTTAGCCTTTAGGAATGAACTCTGTAGCGATAACCAAACCCCGCCAAATACTTATAAATTAGATCTATCCTCATCTTGTTGATATCATCTTCTTTGTCTGTCTCTTTCCAGTTTAGCACTGTTATTGTTTATCTTTTCTGTAAAGGAACTTTGTATTGAAATAAGACTAGATCTTCAAATAGTTACCTTAACAAAAACATCAAAGATATTTCATAGACATCAAATTGATAATTCTTTTTTCAATATAAGTAGAGATTAGATTGCCCTGGTGTAGGAATACTATTGTATCTGCTTGTAGAAGACTTTTAGGAGTTTGAAACACTAGTGAGTTATTATTAGGCTCAAATTTACTTCGATAAAATATGTCTTATTGTAACAAAGTCTCAATGCCATTTGACTCCGACTTCATTCAGCTTAAGTCCTATTGCCAAGCAATACTTTTAGATTCTGTTGATGGAGAAAAGGAAATCCAATAGTGATGTGGATGGCAATCTAGGGGTTATCTGACAAGCTGAGCCCACTTGGCATCTTGGGCTTTGAATACTACTTGCGGGGAGCGGACTCGCACACACCCTACGCACTCACTTTTTTTTGCTTTGGCGCTAATTTCAATTGGAGATGCTCAACCACCCAACTTGGGCCTCTAGCTTGACAAAGATCTTGTGACACACTTTTTTCAAACTATGGTTGGTGACAGCAAGAACCACTTAATTGGGTATTGTTTTTAAAAAATCTCCACAGGTCACAAAAATCATTGAAATGACACATCAAGATATTTTTGAGGTTGTCTCGTCAAGGGCTATTTGAAAATATCCCCAGCGGAATGCATTTCAAAATGCTTTTTTTTTGACTTTTATAAGGCTGATGAATTTGGGTTCTTTGTTGTTGTCATCACAAAATACCCGGTCCGTGGTTTCATGCTTCTTGCTGTCACCAACCATACTGTATGTAATTTCAATTGGAGCATACTTCACTCTATCGAAAGCTGATTATGTACTATTTACATACAGAAGCTGAAAATATGCTACTAATGAAATTATTTGCTCTCGATTGACTTTTTTCTTACTCAGCAAAGTGAATCAGCCACTTGCAAACCAACATTCTCGATATGGCCAGAACTGACGGTGGAAAGAAACCCTCTCAACTCTCTCAACTAAAACAATCCATCCGTACAGCAGGTTTATCACGAGTCTCAAAACCTCCAATCCCTGGTCGGTCCGGTGATAGAGGCGGTAAAAAAACCAGAAGCTCACTTAGCAGTGCGACTAAAGATCCGGAATTCAGACAGAAGAAATTAGCAGTAAGCACTTTATGGTCTCATCAGTAATATTAAGATTCCTTGTTTGATTGTAGCTTTTTCATCACCATTCACAGGAAATTCAAGCAAGCCAGAACCTTTTCGACTTGAAATCATCCAAGGTCAAGTTTCCTACGAGTAACTTGCTACATCAACGTCAAAATGGATCTCTGCGAGGTGCTTCCAAAAACTCACTTGTCAAGACGGTCGGAAAACCTGCACAGTCTGCCACCCAAGCTCATCAACGTCGAGTTGAAAAGCTGCTTCCAGAATATCGCAATCGTCATAAATCAACGAACTTTCTCGACAAACGATTTGGTGAAGGCGATTCGTCTCTAACGCCAGAAGAAAAGGCCTTGGAGAGATTTACGAAAGAACGTCAGATGAGGCTTCCTGGAGGCACTAAGAGAAATATTTTCAACCTAGACGACGACGCCGAGGGTCTGTACGATGAAGACGGAGATGCTGATGGCGGCCTGACTCACAGAGGCATGGGTTTGGATCTTGATGATGATGAGGTGGACGATGGCCGCGAGCAAGATATTCTAAAGTTGAACAAAATGCCTCTGAATTTACACAACCTCGATAGCCGTGCCGAAGACAATGCAGACAGGCAGAAATCTAAAGCTGAAATCATGTCAGAGATCATCACCAAGTCTAAAGCTCATAAATATGAACGACAACAAATGAGAGATAAAGACGAAGCTTTGAGGTATGATTTGGACGCAGAACTGAAAGACATTCGATCCCTGTTACTTGGCTCGGCGCCTAAGCCTCCGGCACACACCACTTCTAACACTAGCGCCACCGCACAATCTGGGACTTCGCGTCAACTTTCAGATACTGATCCTGGTCAACTCTCTGAACCTCAAGAGACCAGCTCAACGACATCACACGAACAGTCTGAGATTACACACCCTCTTAAAGCGACCGAATCAAGCAACACAAACACTATTGACCAAGATTTGTTGAGCAAACTGCTCGGATCTTCTAAGCGAAGTTCCTCCCCCCAAGCAGATGACGGAGATCAAGACGAAGATATGTATGATCGATTTGTGCGCGAGTTGGCTTTCGACTCACGGGCCAAGCCATCTGACCGCTTGAAGACTGCTGAAGAAGAGGCTTTAGAAGAGGCTGAACGCTTAAGGATGTTAGAGCAGAAGCGATTGAAGCGCATGAGAGGTCTTGATGATGATGATGATGATGATGATGAGGGCGAGGGTGTAAAAAAGAACGGGAGAACGAAAAGAAAGCCGGAAGCTGACGATTTGGAGGATGACTTTGTCTCGGATCAAGGGGAGGAAAAAGATTGGAGTCTTGGTGAAGGTCTGCGACCTGATGGGGCATTCGGAGCCTCTGCCCAAGAGCTGGAAGGCTCTTCCGACGCGACGTCTGACTCGGACTGTAACTCTTCCGATGGCGACGATGACGAGGAGAACGATGTCAGTGACTGGGAAGGTATTTCGGAAGGTCCACACAGGGAGAAGGAAGGCGAAGACTGCGACTCTCTTCCTGTACGCTCACTGGTTTCTAGCACAGTTCAAGATCAGACCTTGACAAAAGCCTCTGCCACCCGAGATGCTACTCAGGAGCTGGCGTATACGTATCCTTGTCCAACCTCACATGCCGATTTTCTTTCTATCATATCCCAACAATGCGTGAAAAGCTCTGAATTACCAACTGTGGTACAGCGCATTCGAGTATTATACCATCCTTCACTGGGAGAAGACAACAAATCCAAGCTTACCACCTTTACCAATGTCCTAATTGATCATGTCATCCATATCACATCTCTCCACAAATCCGATTCTTCTGCATCACCCTTTGGCTTAGTCAACAAATTATTACCCCACATCATAAGCTTATGTCAATCATTTACGCAATCCGCCGCTATGCATTTCGTTTCTAAACTTGGAATTATGCAGAAAAATCTCACTCAGGCATTAATTGGACAAACGGGTACAGGATGGCCAGGACTCTGCGAGCTGACCTTACTTAGGCTGATTGGTCTTATCTGGTCGACCTCAGACTTCAGTCATCCCGTTGTGGCGCCAGCTGTACTTATAATCTGTCAGTACTTGAGCCAACTCCAAGTCAAGAAATATAGAGACATGATGAGTGGCCTCTTCATGTGTACACTCATTCTCCAGGTCAGAACTTCACTTGCAGAAACGATCTTGCACTGACATGACGCCATGATGCTGATTTTTTTCTTTGCCTACCTCCTTCCGCATCCTACAGTACGAAGCTCTGTCGAAGCGTTTAGTCCCAGAAGCTATCAACTTTCTTTTGTTGTCGACTATGCGACTCACGTCTTCGAAGCTAGATCTTGCGTCTATCCCATTGCCTGTACCAGCTTCAGAAAGCATTGATACTACGATGTTCCCGTTGTTCGACGAAGTGTCTGCGAGTCTACAACCTCAGACACTCGACTTGATCTCACTTTTGACCAAAGAAGATCATCCCGGCACGCCCTTTCCGTCCGAGCAAGATAAGGTGGACACATTGGATGTAATCCTATCTCTCTTGGCAAACTATGCAACACTATATAGCTCATCGCCTCACTACACTGAAGTATTTTCGACCGTGCTGAGTCTGATAAAATCCATCGAGTGTCATACTCTGATCTGCGAGGTGACCAAGATCCGTCTGAAGAACCTGATAGAAACCATAGAAAATCAATTGGCGACAGCGAAGAGAATAAGACAGTTGAACCCGCTACGTTTACAACTTCATCGCCCTATCCCTATCAAACCACAGACCCCACAATTTGAGTCGACCTTCACCCCTAAACAAAAGGAATTTAACCCCGATTCTGCTCAAGTTGAAGTCAACAAGCTCAAGTCATTGATCAAAAAGGAGAAGAAAGGAGCAATGCGGGAGCTAAGGAAGGATAACAAGTTCTTAGCTATCGAAAAGGCCAAAGAGAAAGATGCTGCTGATCTAGCCTACAAGACAAAGGTCAGCCTAGTGTTCTTCTCTTCTTGTCTTAGCGCCTATCTTTCACTAATCATCATCCTGTTTTATAGATCGCACGCATTACAGCAGGGTTACAGCAAGAGCGGTCAGAGGAAAAGAAGCAAGAACGGACCAAAGTGCGACTAAAGAAGTTGGACAAATTGAGGAGCTCGAAGAAATAATGCAAACTTCTAAGTGGTGTATCAGAACCATTGACGAAGTTGTATCTTGACTCATTTTTCTCTCTTACACTGGTGTATAATTTTCCCGCATTTCTTCGTGCTTCGTATTGTGATTCTCATCCTCCAGCGTAGTTAGAATGGATCTCTGTCTCATCGACATAGGGACTTGAAAGGGATGCGGGACGATCCTATCCATTGACATGAATATCGTGAACTATACACGCGTATGTTCTCTGAAGGCAATATTGCTGTCTGATTCACTCCAGCTTCTAACAACGCACTGTAGATCACTACATTGCTGAAGTGTGGTTGACCAGAATGTCAGAGCTCAAAGTGCTTATCTTCAGAGCAATAAAATGATAGACTATCTGACCTATGGAGCTGAGGAATCTCTTGACCAAATCTCTATCCAGCTTTAGCCACTGTTGGTACTCAATTAGAGATTCAATACCAAACAGATCTTGCCACTCCTAAGCACAGGGGCCAAAACAAGAGTCCACATAGAGGTGAGCATGAAAAGCCTTCCATATTTGTTCAAAAAACAATCATTTCCA
>MWRH01017002.1:0-11366 GCA_002157025.1 Melampsora abietis-canadensis | reverse complement strand
TCAATTAAAGGGAAGTTGTTTGATGTTTGCAGTGTATATAGATCCTTCCCAATTTGTGGAAGTATTTTGTTAACAATGGGCTGATGTGTGCTGTTGCAAAAAGGGTCATTTGCACACAATGGCACAATTGCTTTGGATAGTTTCATAGGTGCAAAACTGCATAGCAAAGCTTGATGAGATTGCCCTTTGTAAGCGACTCCCTTCATGGCTGCATATTGTGGTGTTGTGTGATAGGAAGCAGTCAGTTGAGAGATCCAATCAGGACTTTTGAGAATGTCTCATACAATAACATACAATACTATCCTCCAGTACAGTATGATAAGGATAGTACAGTATAAACATATATATATAATACAGGTATCTCAATACACACTATGTAGCCCATCACATTGCACATATTGTCTGATGTGTATCATCACCCTAAAGATCTAGGAATATCAGTGGTCAATGTAGTGTGCTTATGGCCAAACTGCTGTGGTGTGTTGCCATTGGAGCCCATCACAATGTTGGCACTGTGTGGCACATTGTTTGAATTGTAACAGCCCATCATTGACCATGTTTGGTTGTGAAATTGTGCAATTATGCTTGTTTGCAAGAGTCCAACAATTTTGAACCATGAAAAATCTTGTCTGCCTGTCTCTGCCTGTCAAGTTCTATTTTTTCTCACCCACAGTTGCGGAAACTGCATTCTCAAACTGCATTTTAACACAGCTGGCCTGCAAAAGGATTATGTACAGTCAATTTAGAAAAGCTTGTCACGAATTCCCTGCCAATTTGCTTGAGTCTTGCGGGCAAAGTTGGTCAAGCTCTTGTGAATCAACTGTACTGAAGTTGACGAATCCAAGCTAGAAATCCAAGAGTCCATGAAGTTTGAGTAGCCGACGAAGGCAAGACAGGTTTCAATTCATGAAACTGCAATCACTCTGAGGGAAAAGCAGGGATGAGTGGGTGTAAACTACATATATAAAATTCGAATTCGCTTAACTCCGAATTTACGAACAAACTTCAAGCGATGTGACCAAGGGAATGTGATTCGGAATATGATTAGTAAGATCTGACTGATTTGATACTATATATACTATCATATCATCTCATATCATCTCATACTTATCATACCAGCTTTCTATAAGCTATAGTCATACATATTCATCATCACAATCTCATTCATCAAAATCATGCCTGTTGTCAAAAACCGTGCTGTCATCTTTCAATCTCCTCCTACGAGTGGTTATCCCGTCGAAGGTCAACACTTGGTTTACTCCGAATCCAACGAGATCGATATTGATAATGTCGATATCAAAGACGGTGTATTAGTTCGGAACAAAGTAGTCTCTATTGATCCTTATCAGCGAGGTCGTATGCGGGCCCCCGAGATCCAATCCTATAGCGCTCCTTTCAAGCTCAACTCACCTATCACTAACTATGGGGTTGGAAAAGTCATTCGATCGAATGATGATCGATTCAAAGTTGGTGATGAGATCTTTTCGAACTCCATTGGTTTTGAAGAATATACTATTATCTCTAAGAAAGGTTTAGATGATCACGCGACTCGAGCTATTGATCAAAAGATTGGTTTGCCGGTTGAGAAATGGACTGGAGCGGCTGGAATGCCTGGCATGACCGCATACTACGGGTTTTATGAAATTGGTCAACCTAAGAAAGGTGAAACGATCTTTGTAAGTCAAGAGCAATCTCACTCAGCTTCGACCTTTCATCCAATTCACTGACCATCCCTGCAAATTCCGAACCAGATCTCAGCCGCATCAGGTGCTGTAGGTCAAATTGTAGCTCAACTAGCCAAGCGAGAAGGATTGAAGGTCATCGGATCTTGCGGTTCAGATGAGAAAGTGGAATATTTGAAGAAAGAGCTCAAATTCGATCACGCCTTCAATTACAAAACTTGTAACAATCTCGAAGAATTGAAAAAGTTTGAACCAATCGACATTTATTGGGATAATGTAGGAGGTGAGACCCTCGACGATTTCTTTTTGGTAGCAGCTGTTCGTGCGCGGATCATTGCTTGTGGAGTTAGTCATTTCTGCTTAACAACCTTTTCAGTACTTTGAGAAACCAGACCACTGATATCTCAAAACATCTTGATGGACTGCTCCTCAGATGATATCCCAATACAACGTCTCTGGTGAACCTTACGGAATCAAGAACATCATGCTGACTGTCGGAAAATCGATCAAGATGCAAGGGTTCATCATCATCAACCCCGAGTGTTGGAAACCCACGGCGCCCAAGTTCTACGCAAGCGTACCCGAATGGTTGGTAAAAGGAGAGATCACATCAAAAGAAGATGTGACTAAAGGACTCAAGAATGCGATTGGAAGTTTGATTGGAATCTTCAAAGGTCAAAACTTTGGAAAAGCGGTGGTGGAGATCTGGGATGGTAATTGATCTTTCACTTCAAGAACACTTTTGTATGATATTTAACAATCTTGTAGATCTTATCTTAAATTTTATTCAAAGTTTAAACTTGCCTCTCAATATATTGATATTCTGCCATATCTTCTATAGGCAAATCTCACAATTTACGCGCACAATTGTAGAACTCGACCTTAGCACCTACACCGAATGAATTTGAGTACCTGATATCATGTGAGAGCAAGTGCTCTAAAAAGCTTAGTCAATAAGCAAACTCCTCTACTCTATCAATTACCAACTTCGTGGCAAAAATCCCTTAGTCCAGGGTGACGTGAAAAAAGTGCGAGACACGCGATCACCACCCTGTTATGTATGTCCAAATAAGGACTTGATTTCTTTTCTCTGTAACTATCACGAGTCGATCCCAAAGCTGGGGAAGATCTCCTCTCGCAACGCATGCAGTATCCTTGTCAGAAGTTTATTAATTTGAATATATGTATATTGTTCTATTATATTGTCCTCTGTGTCTTTCATTTGATTGTATTGTCCTTTGGTATTTTATAAGTGGTATAGCTACATAATGACGATGTGTCACTTCTACATAAGAAATTTCAAGAGCGCATCAAGAAAGTCCATCAAATCTATAAGATCCGATCTGAATTTGAGTCGGGCAAGTTATGCTTGGCTGGACTCTTAACGTAGCTTCGTCCATAGTGGAAGCAATTTGGAAAAGTCCAATGTGCCCAATCCTATATAACATCAAAAGTGAACAGATCAAGATGAGTCAAAAGTTTCTTGATTGTTGGTTATTGTTGAAAAAAATACTGACCTGTCACAGGGTCCCATCCCTAGAAGTGAAGAAATCCACAGAATTCAATCCTTGTCTGAATCAGAAAAAAAATCAAAAAAACACTCACAGGAACAGCAGAAAATCCCTCTGTGCCGCATCCGGGATTCGAGCCATTTCTGAATAGCCAAGCAAATCGTCTCATCATTTGAACGTGCTTATGGGATGCTTGAAATTCTTGACTCACGTGATATCATTGAATGCCTCCTGGAAGCGGGCTGAATAGAGAGCGGGATTGATGAACCCGATCGTCTAGATTGAAACAATCAGTGCCACGTAGTCTTGGATTGGAAATGGTGTATCTTAAAATTGAGGTACACACCTTTTTTCCCCGGGCAATTCTCGCATCATTGATCATAGTCAAGATCGAAGCAACCACTGGGGCGGATGCAGATGTACCATAAACTAATCCGAATCGCCCCACGACTGCTACCACGCTGTTTAGGTCAGGAAGAACGATTATAACAGCACGTTGAGAAATGACAGCTCGCATGTAAGCTTTGTGTATCTGAATATAATATGGATAGAGTTTGAAATGTGTACCCACTAGTTTGCTCCATTGGCGCTGATGTCAGGAAATCCTCGAGTAGATCTTGATGAGTTGAACTTATTGCGATTGTAAGGTGGAGGATAGCTTTTGAAATAAGTCTTCACTGCTCTTGATTGGTATTTGGGTAATTTGAACAAATTACTAAAGCCTCCACCACTATGAATGCGAGTGTAACATGCCGTCTCTGGGTCGTTTACAGTCTTTCCAGCCGGGAGTTGAGTTGCACCAATACTGGTGACATATGGACAAGTACCCGGGAAGGATGGATTGAATAGCTACATAGAAGATTTCAATTCCGAAGTCGTCAGTGTAAGTCATATGCATCAGATCCTTCGAAGGAAGCAAGAGGCTTACAGGTCCATTCTCACTTTGAGTTCTGTCTCGATTCAAGCATATGCCGCGATTTCCAGCTACTCCGTTATCACTGGTTGAAAGGAAGATGAGGTCTTAGGTGGTCGAAGTCATGTCTACTTGTGATGCGTGCAAGCAGGACTTACCCAGATGAAAAGATAAAGGTGACCCCCATCAGTCCCAGCTTCCCGTACTCATTACATTGACGTGTCAAATATGCGTGGGTCGCATCCGCTTCATTCATACCTATTTGAGATATCAAGACTTCAGACCTTGACTGAAATATTGGATCGGGTGCAACTTACCGTATGAAGTTGAAATGATGTTGGCAGGCTTGACTGTGCCACAATCTCGATGATTATATCCTCGAGGATTTGGGTATACGCCGTCTTGTAACGGATCCAAGCTTCCTTCACAATAGCTAGAATCAAGAGCATCGAGGCTGGATGTGGATGTAAGAGACATCAAGATCCGAGTCCGGGTAGTAACAAATCGCGAGTTTAGAAGAAACTGACAAGTTGTTGAAGCTACCGCCCATGTCGGTGTCTCCGATTTGGTATAGCGAAACCTGAAAAAGAACCCAAGTAAATTTCATAGGCTTGATGGGGATCTGAAGGAAAGAAGAACTCAACATTGAGAGGATGAACAAAAGGCATGGAATACTGAAGATCCAAGTTACTTTCACCATTCAAGCCAAAATCTTGATCTTCTTGATCCACGATGCCTGTTAATGCGATTCATATCAGTATCTGAAACCTCAAGCCCAGTAAGAACAAGAGACATCGGTGTGCTTACCACCGTCCATCGATACCAAACTTGGGCGCGAACCTTGAGCATGAGGAGAGAAGTTCTAAAGTCCCAAAATGAATGATGATTAGGCAGAGACTTGATGCGATCTATCATTAATTATCTTGACTCAACTGAGAAGAAATGATCTAGGTCGCTATAAAGTACTGATTGAGGGGTGAATTCGACTGCACATATGACCAAAAATCCATGTACAAACGTCAGAAACATGAAAAATGGCGTGTTCGCACAGTATGCTCTTAACAGGCTGGTTCAATGGCATCACTGACCTATAGCCAAGCTATTGTTCTGGGGATGTTTGATTTTATAACGTCCAAATTTGTACAAAGCTCTAAGAAATTTGACACAAACATCATTCAGATCAGCAAAACCAATGCAGGAATCCAACTATGTTGCATGTGAACCACAACTTCAAGCCTGAATCATGTCAATATTTCCATCGAGAAGATAGTCGACGGCTTCTTACTTCAGACAGTCCAGGGTTATAACATTCCCGCAGTTAGCCACTCCACGACGAATGCTTTCAAGTTGATTGTGATTTAAGATGGTCGAGTGCTTAGGAATGTTACCACTGTTAGGATGTCCAACATGTCTTGCTGCACCAGAGACCGGGCTGATAGCTGGCGCGCCCCAAGAATCGCCCGAGGACCATGATTGGCTACCCGTCTGGTGATTTTGACGGGAGTTATAAGCTTGATTATTAGTCTTGAAGCTGTACTTGTTCGTGACTGGCACTGCATCAAAATGTACACTAGGAAGGACAATGTCGATGTGTGAAAAAAGATGACCGGGTATTTTGTATTGCTCGCAAGCTGGAATAAAACACGTCCAGAAAATAAGAGAAGAATCCATTTAGTAATCGAATGGAGGTCTTATCTAGACACTAAGATCCAGAGAAAGCTGTTTCTTTAGGACTCTACCTAGATGAGTGATATTGTCGTCCGTGTGGATGTATTTATAAAACTTCGTGTCCAAAAGTCTTTCAGCTTGGTCAATGCTCATGTGGACGTGAACCCAGGCCCGGCTCTTGCTCAGCTCAACCTTTTTGAACCCCTTTCCTTCTTCATTCAGCCACTTCAAAACCCCGGCGATGGTGTCATTTGATGGCGAAAAGAAACGTGAAACCTTGTCTGAATCCCAATGATCGGCGTAGTGTGGCGAGTCTGGAGACGATACTTTCATCAACTCGTCGTATAAGTTATCAATGTTGGACTGTTTGAGGCCGAAGCGAAAGTGCAACACAGTTTTCTCTTTGTGCGATTGCAGGAGATGGTCTGTTTGTTTCCACAAAGCATTGGGAATTCGCCTGTCGTGAATAATTTTGTCTGACACGCTGGTTGTCTCAATGAATTTTGGTAAAGAGAAAAGAAAGGGAAGCATCCATGCCATAACAGCAAGCTCAGATTTGAATACCATACTTCTGCTTCGAGGAGGTCTACACCAAAACAGCTGCAGCCTTCACGGACCACACTAGTAAAATGATTGGTTTCGAATGAAGGACTTGCGTTAGTCACGATGTAAAAGGAAAGAGACTCAGAAAACATCAGTTGGGCACCAGCTGAATACCAATTTAAATGCCCCAACCCTTCCATCAGACATTTTCCTGAAAATTAGACAGCAGAGAGCGGATGAGAAGGTGTGAAGAATGAATGACCGCTATTCAGGGAGATGACCGATGACCATGCAGGATGAATAAGTCCCCGGACTGACATGAAATCAGATTATTGAGGTTGTGTCTGTCCTATCGGTTTATCTCTCCACTCCCTCCGTTTGGTATATTCGCCCTGTCTGATGCGATCCGGCAAGCATAGTTTTGTTTTGACTGCTCAGCTATGGGTATCGTCCACACCACTACTTCATACCCTATGTGTAGAGCATTGCGGACTGAAGACAGGTGATCACCGCTCGGCTGCTTTCTGCGCCCGGTGAATCAAGTGAATCAAGTGAAGTAGATTGTTTGACGGTGAATCATTTCCTAAGTGACGCAGAACTCGAAGGATATGTCAGCACTTTGCAATTTTCTGAACTGTCCAACGAGAAAACAGGTTCAATCACGGCAGCTATCTCCAAGGGGCCTTCGTGGAGTACCCGTGACGTACATCGTACGAGCCTCTTGTAAAGAGCACTATGAAAGGCAACAGCAACAAGAAAGCCCATGAAAGATTATCACGATACACTTCCTTTTCCGGAAAGCGCGTGTCACATCTTATGCGGAGGGAATGTCCATCAGTGATCGGGTGGTCAGACCGGTTCGGGTTCGTCGGGGGCTGACCTTCGCTTAACAATATATCGAATTGCCTCCTTTTCATCATGAACTGTGCTACATACACCTGTTGATTGCTGCCACTCACCTACGCGTATAGACCGTCCATACGTCAAACCCGTGGCGTATGATTGATCAGGAGCTGGTGAAGGTGACTATGATTTGCAAGAGAACTTGATATTCAGATCGCTCGTCCTTCCTGCTTATCCAAGCGTCGATTCGAAGAGAATTCGTTAGCGAAGAATTTTCAAGCAAAAACTATGTGCAGTGTCTTGACTGAATTAGTGAATGCTTCATCAAGTTCAGACAAAGCTGTGATAGTCCTCTTGCGAATAGAAGTGCTTGCTTTGGCCAGGCTCCCGATACATATGTCCTGCTGAGTTTTGTAAGAGTGAGACGATTACATTTCAGAGATTCGAGTAGGACTCTTTTCACGAATAGAGTTCGGATCTCGATAGATAAGTGAAGATGGAGTATGGAAATCAGAAAGCGGTCAACAGTGAGTCAGATGAGGATAGGCTGAACAAAAACCAGATTTCATAACACGATTCAGTGGATCATCAACGTAGTCAAACAATATCGCAGTAATGAAGTCTGTCAAGATGGTTAGAGAAAGATCAATTGAGAATGATGATAGAAAGATAAAAAGGTAATGAACTAAATCAAACCCATTCTTCCATCTTTTAAAATGTAGGTGACGGTCCCTTTGTTGGATCTAGTTCTTCAAACCGAATAAACCTGTTATGAAGTATATAGCATTTAGAAAATATCAAACTCTTGAAATCCAGAAGACAATTCAGATTGATTATGTTGTGAAATGGTAAACAGGAAGATGCCACAAGTTGTAATCAAGAGGTCATGATCAAATGAAGTCTATGCAAGTTCAAGTTCAAATTTCATCATTTTCTTCCTTTTTGGTTTTTTGTTTGACTTTAAACACTTTCTCACAGGGCACACATATTGACCACGTATGTCGCGTCAGCTTTTTGAAAGAAGACCACGATAATCCAATAGACACGAGTCATACAAGCTTAGAACATCCTCGCCACATTCACTGATCAACAATCATGATTGTGACGCGACTTTAGGGTCACCATCTGGCAACCAGATAGGCTTGTGTATGGAGTTTACCAGCTCTTGTGTTTGTCAGACAGGATGCTGCCAACGCACTCACGATCTCTAGATGCGGTCTTTTCGATTTGATGACCATTTCATATGAGGGGTCAGATAATCGCAGATACGGGGCTCCATCTTACGCACCATTCAAGTTCTTTACTACTCTGTGTAAGCTCTGCTTGAGTGCATCAAAGATACCAATAGACTTTTCCAAGTTTTGTCAAATCACCACAAGTTGAAGGCTAATCAAGTGCTCGTGGCATACAATAACACTTTACATAATGACTAGAATGGGGACTCGTACCGAATAGAGTTAGATATATATATATATGTGACCAAACACAAGAATAAGCCGGACTGTCGTCAAGAATGTTTTTGCATGTGAACCTTGATGATTTCCTGGAAAAGTTAAGGTTTACAGGTAAGCTGAAATTCAGAAAGCAGCTTAGGGGCATTACCCACCAGGATCGCGCAGCGAGCATGATGTCCAAGCTTGTTATCTCTGGCAAGGGTTTTCATGCGCGGAAGATATCGTTCGACGTATCCGTCAGCCTCATAACAATGGATCTTTCCTTTCACCTTGCGTAAGAGCTGATACAAGCAAGCAAGATCTTCTTCATCTGGGCTTGAGATTTTCAAAAGCCTTCCGATGAATTCATGTATCGTAGCTTCAGTCAGAACTCGATGCGTGCACAACTTCAGAATGAAACGAATAAAATTATGGCGATATCGACCACTGAGCTTAGGATATCGTAATTCTTCGCTGTAGTGCTCCCGAGCTCTGGTCATTGCTTTTCTTAAATCAAATTTCGATCGATCTTTGAGCGAGTAGGTGTGTTCGAAGTTCCATAGCTCTTCAAACTCATGATGTGCGCGGTCAAGAATGTACTTGACATGAAGTTCATGACCATTAGGATCGCCATTGCCATTTTCGCCGTTGATCTTTAGAGTTCTCATTTTGATCAGATCCCTGTAGAGCACCGCATACATGGGTTGGGTCGTAGTATGGATGGCCAATTGGAAGATCAAGAAAATTAGGTGTTGAAACGCTTGATTGTCACCCTGTTGCGTACATTTCGAAGTTATATAATCCGACAGTTGACTCAAATTGACAGGTGAGCTGGGTTCTCTCAGAAGGTGGAACAGGATCTGTGAGGTCTGATCCGTCTCCAATTTCACGCTTGTGCTTTTCTGTGTAGACACAACTTCCTGGTGTACAATATGATATTCAGTATTGCTCCAGAGAGACACCTACCACATGACGGTATGACTGACCTGAAGAAGCCCGCAGACATGCTCACTCAAGGATCCAGAATGTAGAATTTCAGAAATCCGAGCCAAGACAGAATCCATGTATGCCGACTGACTGTGATCGGCACTTTCTCCAATTGACTTGAGGATAATATACATACACTCCATATCTTCGTTTGTGCTACCTTGCGAGTCCTCAAGAAGAAATTCAATGCGCTCATGCACGACTTGCTCTGTTATCACTTTGCATTTGAAAAGCTCTCCAAGAAAGTAAAAGAACCCGAGTCGCCTGGCCTTTCTATCGAGTGGATACGATCTAGCGGTATCAGAATCTTCTAGATGATCTTCTTGAACCCGATGAAGTACATAATTACGAAACAACTGGTAGCTATGCGCTACATTTTGACCACCATCAGTGATATGAATATGCCGCGCTCTGCCAAGGAAATTCTCCATCAACCTTTGGCAGAGTTTGGCGCATAGTTCAGCTGATGGATCATCTTCTACAGCTGCATCAAAGATTCGGATGATGATTTGATGAAGCACCTGTCCGTCTTCTTCGTTCACTGAGATGTTAGCCCAAGATATGATTTCGTCCGAGGTCGATTTGAAATTTGATTCGTCCATTACTGTTAGAAGTGATTGAACCCGGTTTGTGATACCAGGCGAGTCGATCGAGTCACAAGGGGCTTGTTTCTCATCAAGTTTGAGAATTTCCTATGAAGTTTGAGGGATGGGGTGAGCGGATGGTGATCATCAAACAAAGCTATGAGTATAACCGACCATGATGGCCTCGTGGGCGTGAAAACTAAGCTTTACATCTTTGGCCAGTTCTTCCATCCGTGAAAGATGATTTTTGACATATCCTTCAGCCGCATAAGGATACATTTTTTCTTTGACTAAGCTCAAGAGAAGATGCAAACAATCGACATCTTCTTGATCTGGACTAGGGATTTGGAAGAGCTTGCCGATGAAGCCCTGGATCATACCTTCAGTCAGCACTTGAGACTTGCACAACTGATGAAGAAACTTGATGAAATTATAGCGATGTCGACCACCAAGTTTCGGATACTGGTACCTTCCTTTTGAACGAAGCGATCCATGGCGTTCTAGGTACTCCTGAGCTCCGGCAATAGCTTTTGTCAAATCAACCTTCGATCTATGATCCCGGAGTGAGTGGTCTCCGGATGACGACCAGCCATCTTTCAAGTTCCAAAGCTCCGCAAACTCATAGTGTGCACGGTCGAGAATGTACTGGACATAAACTTGGTGAGCCTTGAGAATATTGACGTTACCGTTGGGGTCGTTGTTGACATTGATATAAAAAGATCCATGGTCCGCCAGATACTTGAAAAGTGCTGCATAGGGTGCTTGTAACGTGCCATGGATTGCTAATTGAAAGACCAAGACAATTAGTTGGCGGAGTGTTCGAGTGTCACCACGTTGACGATATTCTAAATTCATCCAATCCGAAAGTGGTATTAAGATACATGATGTATAATTTCCGTTGCGGGTTGTTAAGAGATACGTTAGGATTCGTGAGGTTGTCTGCTCTTCCTCCTCTAGGTTCTGTGAGAGTTTATTGTCGTCTGCATCTGCGTTTGAGCTTTCCCCTAGATGAGACATCCTCCAAGGCAAAGTTCTGAGCAAGATATAAGTGGAGTGTTGAGGAATTTGAAGTCATGAGACCCGGACTGTAAGCCAGGAATGCAGGTGTAAGAGCATCTCCTATCGTCTTGGTAAATGGTTAGGCCCCGTTCGGTGCCCTTCAACCTCGCAGGTGTACACTTCAGAGGCGTCTACTCGCGCAT
>KZ122721.1:0-18224 GCA_002157025.1 Melampsora abietis-canadensis | reverse complement strand
TGACATCACCTGGTCTGTTGATGTGAAACCTTGACCATAAATCCGTTTCAAAGACCTTCCGATTCCATCCAGGCAATCCAACAAAAAAACCCAAAAATTGAAAAAAAGTACACATTCCACAAAAAGATCCAAATGCAGCTTCACTTTCTTCCTTGAGTTAAAAATCTAAAAAACAATAAACTTTCAAATTCGAATTAAATCCACTCGACATCTTTCCCAAATATTATGTTCAATAGGTTCAATTTCATCAGGTGTTTCATTCCCTCTTAAGATCTCAGCTTCTAAATTACTTTTCTCAGGTCCATGGATTGTAAACCTAGCATAGGTTCCTGTACCTTGTCCTTTACACAATTGACGTGGATTTACTATTACTGTAGAGTCGACGATCTGGTAAAACAGCAAGGTACAAAATGGTAGACCTCTTAGTATGTTTTTACAACTTTCAGAGTGTGAGTAATCTCTTTCTCACCTTTGCAAAAGCTGTGAAACTGGTGGGCATAATCAAAATATCTGCGCCTACAGGATCGTATTTCAATAACTCATGATGTGTAACATCCAAGTTCACCTGATCGATACCAGCCCCCAAAGTGGCTGGGAAGAGTGGATAGAAGCTAGATGAAGGGAAGGCCATGCATGGTAGACATCAATCATCTTGCTAGTCTGATGAGGTGGATAAAATGAGTGGATGTACGCCACCTTCGTTGCCTCATCACGTGCCGACAGGCTCGAGAGATGATATCTTTGGCATTGGGATCCGGTTCTTCGGTTGACTCGCCATTGTCCTGAACGAGTGCAGGTTTAAAGAATTCTTCCTTTCGGATGGACATCAAGACATCCACATTATTGATACCGATCACTACTTCATTGATCGTGATAGTGATCGGATTGGGTAAACACTTGATATCAGATGTTAATCCTAATGCTGGATCTCTGAAATTGAGAGGAGACTGAGGATAAGCCGCATGAGGAGCGATGATATCCCGCATTGATGGAATTAAGTAGATTCTTGTTTGCGGCGAGGAGGTCCTGAGTTTGATAAGTCGAGCCGCAATCTTTTCTCTGAAGAGTGTACTGGGTGTATCATCGATGTCTCCAGTCTTGATGAGCGTATGGTTGGAGTCAATAAATGGACCTAACTGTATACAAGAAGATGCAAGCGACATGTCCGATCACTGTTAATGAACAAGCAGCGGGATCATATCATCAGGGGTTTGTTCTGACCAAGATAACAAGGTCTAGGTGCTCCGTGGCCAGTTGTGTCAAAAGAGCATCTAGCGGTAAGAATTCTAAATTGTCATCAGTCGTAAAAGGACCACAAGCAATGGCAAATTTGATCGGTGTTTCTTCTACAGATGGTAAGTATTCAAGCAGTTTTGTTGGAAGAGTCGTAGGAGGATCTACAGGTGGCATCTACGAATTTCAACAAAGGTAGTCATTCTATCAGAGGTGTACTTTGATATTGGAGGAGGGAAAGCTAACAGTCAGAATTTCTTGCACACTGAAATAAGTGCCACCGCCGTTTCGTCCTTTGACACCGATAATCGCTCCCGGAAACAAGCCCACACCACCTTCACCAGACCCAACCCCGTTGACCTTCAGGGCTTCGTCCCATTTAAGCCAAACCCTTCTACCATATCCACCCAATCGACTAGTTTCCAACCAACAAGCCTTGTCGGAAACCTTGGTGTCTTGTGTTTCTGCACAAATCCTTCCAACTGCCCAGATATCTTCCTGACTCACAACGCTCGGATCGGACCACTCCTCAATACTATACCAATCGGCCAAAATGTTGCTAAAGTATTCAATCTTCTGATCGAGGACATCAGACCGGTCGGAGAGCTTCTCGAACATGTAACGATAGTTCCAATCGGATGTACTGGCAGCAGCTCCAAATTTGATAGGATGAGTGGAGGTTCGGCTAGCATTAGCCGGCGCTACTGGTAAAGGCAAATATGAATTCAATGAATCGATCACTTTGAAGGGTTCGGGTCTAGAGTTGAAAGATGCAGGACTGTTTGGTCGATGTGGGCTATCAAGCTTAGCGCGAATCGGTAGGTTTGGTTTCGAGGGCGTGACCCCATTGATAATCTCGGATGGTTGCCCTTTGATTCGTGAAGCGAATGGACTTGAGAAAATGTCACCCTCAATATCTTCGCGTTTGACTGCAAGGGCTGATGATGGTCTTGAGGTAGATGAGTTCTTATTGAGACTAGAATTCTGAGGATTTCCTGTTCGACGAGGGGCTTTGGGCGTAGCAAAAATTCCGAATTCGTCTAATCTATCCATTGGCAAATGAGGAACCAATGTCAACAAGCAGACCTTCATCAAGTGAATATATACTTTTTGCACCAACCCAGATCCTTGTCCAGGATTCGTTTGTCTTTTCTTGATGGGAACCGAAGAAGGTCCTGCCATACTTGAATCTTTGGGGTTCATGTGAGAAATCGAATATGAAAGTGTTGAAAGGTTTGAGATTGAATGGTCAAGTCGATGAGGAAAGTGGTCGCGTTCAACTTTAACGCGATTCATTCATCTGTCGGCGTAAAGTCTGAACCTCCAAAGAACCATAAACCACATTACACCCCGATTGTGAAGCCATAGTTGCCCCCGAGGAGTGAGCATTATAGCATCTGTGCAATATTTTTCCCGTGTCCCGCGGGACACGGGCCACGGGACATCACCTGTGACAATCAAGCTACGGATTCCGAATTTGGAAACAATATTCCCACACATGACGTATTTGGTAAAGCCTTTGCGGAAAGGCCGAAAAATTATCACGATAAGGACGAACCTCATCAACAGCATCCTCGCCGCAGATGTAGGTTTGCCGTGCTGGTTGACTTCACCTCGATTTGCCATGTTGGTTGGTTGATATTCACCCAAACACAGCATAATCAACAAACCACAGAAAGTACGTGATCACCCCCTCTCAAATACGGCCGCCACATGCCTTAACTTACATCAGTCTTTTTATTTTTCGTCCGCCATGGTTAAACAGTCTAAGCAATCCAAGCCATATACGTTGATACCTCTCAATCCCCAACTTCCTATTCCTTTCCCCACCGCGAAAAGGGCCAGTGGCCTCTCTTGCAGCGACGAAGGGTGCGCTCGTCAAACCACACAGTCAACCACGTACTACACGCCAAAGAAACAAGGCCGCAATCCTACAATAGCCACGCGGGTAAGACGTCTCTATTTTTGATTCTATCCCATGATATCAATAGCTGACCTTGCCATTACTTGTAGTGCAACTACAATCACCACAGGACGTACTTTGTCTCGAAACTGCAATCTGAGATTGCAGCCATCAACACTGCGCTGACGCATTGGCCAAGCGAACCGGCAAATACAACATTCTCAGCAGACGGCAGAGTAGCCATGGAGCTCCATATGACATTAAACGGNCCCTTAACTCCCCCGCCAACACAAGCTACCCCTCAGCACGGGACCACCAGAGTCACAACAGCAGAACGAGCGCAAACGCAATGTAAAGGTCACGACGGCCAGTTTGCCCCCAATCACAGTAAGAGAAAGAACGCCGGCTGCAAGAATCAAGTGTGCTCGCAGGTTAGTGCATATCCTAGCCTTCCTATCCTGATCCGGCGTATATGTATCCCATGTTGAAGCAAGGGCCTGTTTTTAGTGCTGTTACCACCTCTTCGATAAGTCACAAGGTTGTGTTCCCCACACCACAATCCACAATCAAAAGCGCAAGTCCGCTGCAGCTGCAACTACAACAAAAGCGCCGGCTTCCGCCCATGTAGACCCCGCGCTCTTTGAGGATGAGGGAGGAAACTATCGTCAAAACAATACCCGAGACACTCAAAGTGTCGTTCCCAACTATGCTCAAGGCCCCAGTTATCGTGCATTTCGCGACATCTCTCTCCAAGGCCAAGCGGACGAAAGGATCAACAATGCTGCCGAACAATTGGCCGAAAAATCAATTTCCATAGTGGTATGGGCAGCGCAACCCGGATCGGAGGTCAGTAGCTTGCTGAGTGAGCGATCCTTCCTAATAGATTTGTTGACTGGAGGAACCCACCTCTTCCCAGGTCCAAAGTGTTACACCCGATCTATGGCGTGTTGTCGCTCCCACTTGGCCTAGATTTGCACTTTCCCAAAGTCAAATGCTCGTGGATCTTGGCTATCAGTGTTGTGGCGCTTCATGGGACGGAAATGTTCGTGTTTGGAATGATAGGGAGCAAATCTGGGTAAGCAGTCCTACTTTGTAAGTACTGACATGTTTAACTGACATTGAATCTTTCACATTTGTCACAGGCATTAGTCGATATCAAGCTGATGGAGTCCTATCCGATCCAGTACCGCAAGATCCTAGTACGAATGCCTGGAACCCACATCAATTATTGCAACGACGTGGATCGTCATATCATCTCTGTCACCACGAAGACCACCAAAGAACGAATGAGGCTTTACCCCTACATTACTCCAACAAACGACAAAGTCAATGTCATATACATTGACGGCAGTCCCACACCGACCCATGCCGAAGAGGGCACTGAAGGAGGAAGGATCTTAATATCCGAAGACGCCCCATACGTGGTTACCGCCCCCGACGCATCATCTGATCAACCACCTGAATCGGATGACATCAAAGAATTAGAAGACGTACCAATTCATATTCAGAGGATGCCTGACGGCATCATCGCGATCGAATCTATCACCAAAAGGGTTGCGCTAGAAGACCTGCGCGAATCTACCCCAACGGCTTCAGGCCTTTCGTGGCCTTCGGGTGTCAAGATAGGTGATTTGAAGACCTTCATCGATACCGTACGGCAAGGGACAATCTCAATGAGTATGGCATGGAAAATGCAATTTGGTGAAAATTATAGCAAGTATAACTCAACCACAGTTTCGAACTATCGAAAGTGGTTGAATAGCATAGACGAAGAACGTCTGAACGCATTTGTGACCACTCAAGGTCACATATCAGTTGCAAAATGTAGAACTCATCATTTCGCCAAGGAATGGAAAGAAAGTGGTCAACGAAATGCTCAAACAAAAGATGATATCGAATTACTAGAAGGCCCACCGAAAAAGAGGGCAAAATACTGAATTACTCCCACAATCTTTTGTGTTTGATTAATTCTTATCTTCTCATCCTTATTTTCTCTTACATGCTCTATTTTTCTTTTATTTTGTTTCTTTATCAAATCCTTGTACTTATCTCATTCAATGCAAATACTGTTTCCAATTTAAATTGTGCAGTGTGTTCCGAGAACAAACTAATAAATAGTTTAAAGAAACAGTCTTGACATAGGGTATTCAGCGAATAAGCGTTTCATATGTGGGAGGGACATAGGTATAATAAAATCGTTAAATTGCTTGGTCAAATCAAATCAAATAGAAATCAAAGTAATTGAGGTTTTTATTGATCTCTTGTCTCTTGACAAATATCATATGAATACTATTACATTCGTATTGAACTTAAGGAATAAATGTTAGATTTGAGAAAATAATGTGATCACTTTCAAAGGAGTAGAAGGTGTAAATATTTATTACGTTTGGGAAGGGTCTAAAGCCTTATCTACAGTGACATAATTGATGTTTCCACAGAAGGAAACACCTCGGCTATGTAACTTTTCAACCAAGCGGACATTATGAAGCCGGATCATTTCATCCAGGAAGAAGTTGTATTTAGTTTGAGTCATATTGCGACATATGGATGCAAATCTTCCAAACCAGGCGTTGACAATTTCGGCAGCTGAAGAATTAAACTTCCACTTTCCGTCATGTTTCAATTCAGGAAAGAGGTTGGGGTCATTGTTGAGGCGGCACGTAGTATGAGTTAACTTGTGAGATTTGAAGTGGAAGGCGTCCACTGGAAGCAGAGTGTTGCGGAATGCTTCGCGGTCTTCAGGATTGGTTTGGATATGCGAGTACAAACCGCATGCATTGTCATAGAATAAAACCTGGGGCATCTCTTTGGGAAATACCTCCTGAATCCAGTCCTGAAAGCAGCTAAAACAATTATTATTGGCAGTGTTCAAAGTATACATTAGCAAAACTATTACCTTAACTTTTGAAACTGATCCAGATTTGTAAAAAGTCTTGCAAGCAAGAATGATGCCGCAAGGTGCAACCATCAGCTGTTCGTTATGTGTTTTAGCTCGGGTAACTATTATAATTTTTTTCTTTTTGTTGCCTTCACCCCCATCTCGAGCGTCCTTGTGTTCACGATCCTCAACGTCTGCTAGCATTAGGGCTCTTTCTGTTGTGTCAACCTTGCCTGTGTCTGCCAAAAGTAATACACTGGGGTCAATGCTCAGGTGAGTATTAGGCCGATTGATTCGTCTACGAAGTCCAAATAATGAAGTTGATCGTTCTTTGAACTCTTGGTAGGCGTCAATGTGTTCTTTTTTTCCACATGTATCGTGACCGCGCTGGAGATCTTCCATGCAGGGCTGGGCTGGGCATTTATTGGAGAGTAATGCGGTGTGCGTCGGACAATATTGATCATTCACCTTGACAAGTTTTTGGTTGCAATAGTTGATGGTAGATCGCGGATGAAGGTGCTTGACTTGTTCTTCTGAGACACTGCAGCACCAATGTCCAATGGTGATTCCATCAGTTACTACCGCTCGCATCACTGACAAACATAAACCACAATGCAAAACTTTAACACATAAAGTGTGAAGCGCAACATATTAGAAGTCTGACCTCTAGCTTCCTCATGGCTGCCTGTGGGAGTGAATTCACAGCAAATGGAACAGACATGGTCTTGAAAGTACGTTCCTTCGTGTTTAAGCCACGACGAATGTTGCTCCATTGCATTGTAAAATCGGCGTTGGTCAGTACCGCCAGCGTCACTCTGCAGACGGACACCTCTTTCATTGTATGACCGTAAAAGACTGTGAATATCAACTCCAAGTGAGCAGACATGGGGACTTATCTTGCGGTTGAAGACAGTGTGCTGGAATTCATTTGGATAATTCGTGTTGACTGCTGCATGTGCTTGGTTATAGATGCAGAATATGTTGTATATACTAACGCTGTTTGATAGGCGGGTGTATCAGTACAATTCAATATAAACTGACAAGCACTGATATCCATGCTTACACGCCCTGCATTTGGAGATGGTTGAAGTGATTGGCAAGCCTGTGCGTCATAAAATAGTGCTTTGTTACTTGAAAGTAGTCTCCAGGCTGCCCTTCTCTGATTGTATAGTATTCGCGACATTCGTCCCGCCGAATGTAACAAGGGGTGTAGGTGGATTTACAATCTGAGGTAGGAAGATACTTCAGACAACGAAATTACGCTTTGTCTGTAACATGTGATGTTTCAAGCTTACGACGACAGTAGCCAGTGAAATATTGAACCGTTCTAATGCCGTCAATGTCAAATATGTACGCATATGACTTTTCCCTTTTCATAAGGCGAAGTGGTCTGCCGCGTGGATTCTTGCACGTCAGACAGCATCGTGTGGGCGGACGGAACATGTGCTCTGGTACAATCAGGACGTCATTCTGCGGTCGATCAGGCAAAGGTATGCCGTATTTATGGATGAGTTCGTGATTGTAGTTGCAGGAATGCAGGTGCTTCCAAGTCAGAAGCCATAAACGGCTCCAAGTGTGGGCCGGCTGCGCTGGGTCTAAGCAATGAGTGAGTAATTCCACTGGAGCGTGAGTCGGATTTGTATCAAAGGATCCTTCAGTCCGCTTCATGAAGTCTGCCGCAAGGGCTGTGAAAGACGTGAGCTGGCCCAAGGTTAAAGTGGCATAGGTATCAGGGTAAAGCAATTCAAGACGTGAAATAAGGTCTTTGATAAGCATGGTATGTGCGATAATTTGGAGGTTGGTCTTTGATATCAATTGATGGTTCAGCGCGGTCAAGATTTCGTAGAGAAAGTCTTAATAAATTTGATTAATTATCATACAAGGCATGTTTCCGCTTGGTAGTTTCGGTCTATGGCGTATACGAGCTTTTGACCTTGCAATGCGACAATCCCCTGTTAACAACGGGAGTTATAATCACGCATTGGGGAAAATCACGCATTTTAATTCATGATTATCGCCTATGAGTTCCGCTTGATGGGATGGTTGGGGTTTGTCGCATTAAAGCGCGTCAAAATACTGATTATAACATACGGTGTAGATCTGTAGATGAATACGTCCAGGCGCATGTTCAACTGCCGGCAGTCGCCTTCGAGCGTAGGGTTCCGCGTGTGTTTGTTGGTATTATTGAACAGCTTCAACGTTGCATAAGAGACAACCTTCCCAACCAACCACCAGTTTCAGCTTATTGGGGTTGGTCTATGGGGTAAAGCTATAGCAGCTGGCGATATGCGACCGTTTTTTAACCGGTGGTATGTTCAGGCATCTTATTGCATTATTATCACCTTTCAAAGCGTATGCCCGATTTATGGGAATGTTACGAATACGATTTTACAAAATGCGACTATATCAAAAAACGAATGACGGATCGGAAGTGTTGTGGTATGTACAGTATTTGATTAAAGTGCGCCGTGTGACAGCAGTGACAGTCAGGGGATTACCAATTACAAATACATATGAAATACGACCAATCTAGACTGTCAGCCCGTGTCCCGCGGGACGTCCCAAAAAATTGCACACCCCCTCGAATTCTCAGCCCGAGGACACTCCAGTTTTCAACTGGATTCAGGAAGCACATGATTAGGAAACCTCTAATGAAAACTTACCTCACGATGTTATTCAGGGATGGATCCGTTTTTTTTTTCAAGAAAGCTGCAGGTGAACGTTCTTGACTTGATAGTTTATTGGTGTGCAGCTGAGATTGAAGAAATAAATCTTTTCCTTAGAAGCTTCTTCACTATGATCCATATGTTGTGCTCGGGCTCATTCAACCTAGGTCCTCACGCAACGAAAAATGGTCTTTGATCAAACCTTCTATCTGCCTCTTAAAAATTCAATTCAGTATTGACTCTACATCGCTTGACGGCATCAACTGCCCACGTAAGAGCTGACTACCGTACAAACTATCAATCAAACCACGAGGATATCCCTTCCAACTGTCAGATTACGACATTCAGTTTTTCAAAGTGGATTCATTCACAAGGTCTGTCGAGTTGAAGTGAAAGGTGAGCGATTTTCGAGATGGCGTGGTATTACTCTCAGTCAAGGCGCCATCGGATTGACCAGGTCATCATTAACCTTATCTTCAAGCCACATCTTCACATCCCCAGCAGAATTAGAATACCTATCATGAGCCTTCGTTCAGCAATCCTCTTAATTAGCAAGTGTATAGGACCACTAGATGAAAATAAACCAAGTCAAATGTTCACTGATTGTGTCTGTCTGAATGATATTGCAATGTATTTGTTGTATGAAGTTGCTTCTAGTTAGTGAAACATTGGTTCTGTTCTCATCTTTGCAACAGTTTAACTTACCTGATACTTCTTTTGGGGTGGAAAGAATCATCAGTATTGAATTTTTACGGTGAGTGCCAGAACTCAAGATAATTTGAAGGGTACTCACAGTTACGCGCTTCAATGATGGTAGTACTAAGATTTCTCCTGAATCATCACAATTTTCCCTGCTCCTGCCACCCCTAGAGAGAGTCAAATGAAGATTAAGCCTACGTAGTAGTCTCACCCTGCGCCTTTGTGGACTCAGGAATTTCTCGCAGATAGACAGATCGGGCCATGGGTGTGGGGCACCGCAGAAGTCCTAGACCTGAGTGGAACTTGCATCAAAGGTTAACAAACTCGGTTCCTACTGGGCCCGCCATCCAAAAAACAGGGTGCCATCAGGGGCCTACTTCTTCGAGGAGAAAGAGTATCACGGTATCTCTATGGTAGATTTCTCGTTAGATTGTTCTGGCCCTCCAATTCTGCTCAGAAAGTTGGGCCACATAGACCATGGTCTGAGAACGACGAAAGGATGATGAACACCTATCTCTATACTTCAATCAACTGCTAGTGTCACAAGGAGATGTTGATTAATGCCCACAATCAATAGTCCGCACTGCAAAATCCAAAAATTGATCGCACGAAATGAATGCCACGGTAGGATCATATCGCGTCAAGTGGCCAGTTTGACCTATTTTACACGGCTCTTTGCAATGTGCCTGCTTACTATGATACCGTGCATATCATCACATTGCCTCTAAATTTTGGTCCAACAGGTACTACTTAGCGGTTCATGGAACCAATGCGTTCACGAGACTTGACTCTACTCAGTGCTTTATTCAGGGCATTGTATCTTAGGAAGGCTGAAGTCGTGCATTGATGATATACCATTACCGCCCGTAAATTCCGAATGAGAGCAAACAAGGGAGAAAAACAAGACATGCTGAATCGCTGAGAAATCATATAAAACCTCATCCTCAATCCCCCAATCCATTCTCTCTTTCTTCATTCTATCATAACATTCGAATATCCTAGACAGCTACTACAATTAATCTTATCAACTTTCTTAACTTTCTTTACGTGGTTTTCGTACTCTTTTGTTTCAGTCAATCAATATCACATCCACTTCTTACTTTTTTTCTTTGCGCTTAAGTCTGTCGCTCTAAAACCACACCACAATCTTCTTAGGAAACTTTACGCAAACATTCATTAACTACGTCGATTCTCAACACTTAGAGTCTCTTTTTTTCGATATCCAACTTAACCATTAGATTTTACTTACAATGTATACCTCTAAGATCGTTACCATTGCTGTGACTGTTTTCGCTTTTGCTACTCTTCCTACGATTGCTGCACCTAGTCCACAACGTCCTGGTGCTTCTGCGATTCCTCAAGCGGGTGCTGGATCTGATGTCGCTAGGCCAGAACTTCAAGCTCATCATAATGTTAAAGCTAGCAAGAGCACTGGACGAAAGCACGTTAGTCGTCGTAGCCCATTACATCCAGATGTGATGATGGCTCGTAGAAACGTTGGACCTTTAGCTACTGCTACTCAGCTTCTCAACGCTGCTTCAGCAATGAACGGTGATATGGAATCGATTCGTAAGTCCCCTTCAATCATATCTCATTCACTGTTCATTCGGACTGTGACTGATCTTTCTGCTTTTTATTTTATTTTATTTTCGAAGACCGATCATTATCGAACCTACAGGCAAACAAAAACCTTGGGCAATCAACTGCTTTCCAGAAAGAAGTTTCACGTAAACTTGCTCAATGGCAAAAGCATGCCAACAGCATTCCAACTTTAACCAACATTCACAATTCCCTTAGCTACTTCGGTAGGGATAAGGGAACAGCGAACTTGAACAAGAGTAATGAAATGGAAGTGACTTTGAAGGTTTGTTTTTTTCTCCATACTCATAGATTATAACGATATACTAACGCTGGGTATTATGGTTTAGAACACTGTCAACTCCATGAAATACTCCATGTCTGACCTCAACTTGATGGTTTATCAAGTTCCTGCCTTGGGTCCCACACTTGGACCAATCGTCTACCAGATCAAGTGTATCTTGTAAGTTTCTTCTGTTCTTTTTCTCAGTATCTTCATTTTGTTAACCTTTCCTTCCTCACCTTGTTTCTTTAGGGATGACATCCTTAACGGTACAGAGAATACTGCAGATGCATTACTAAACAAGTTAGGACTAGGGAAATCATTAGATCTTTGCTCTTTAATGAGTAATATGTCGGAGTTTTGTTAGAAAATTATTCTCGCATCCAATCTTATCTCCTTCTATCATCTTATTTTTTCCATTAGTCTTGACAGTTTTAGTTTTAATTAGTTTGTGCTTGTTTGGTTTTGTTGTTGTTGTCTGATGTCTGATGTCCTTTGGTTCTTTTTCTTACAATCGTTTTTTGCTTTTCTTCATCAATATAATGCGTTTTTGCTTCTAAAAATTAAACATACAATGAGTCTGTTGGAGTCTCGAGCAACCCGCGAGTTTCCTACTAGACAGGCAAAATATCCTCAAATGTCCCCACTGTCCTCTTTCACATTGCTCAAGCTGCACAATAGCACAATGTCTATGATCCACATGCTCATCTCCTGGATCCACTACCTTCTTTCCTGCCTCGGCACTCAAGCAGGCCATACCAGCTTCAGTGACATCCACTGAAGTAAAATGAACCGAGAACCCAATATCGAAGTCCACACTTTTAATTGCCTAAGAAGGGATGAGAGAGGCATCCATGCGTATAGGTATTGGCAGAGATGTGTAACATCAACTTTAAAACGATTTAATGATTCGTGCACAGGCGAGTCACAGTTGTGTACTCTGAAAGGATCAAGAAAAATTTGACCTTCATGAAGACAATCTGTGGTAAAGAAGCGAACCCGACAAGAGGAACTTTGAATCAAATATTTTACCTTCTTTAACTCATCTCAAGGAGTCAATTGATCTTTTGTACATCTCACATCGATCTTGTTTCGAAAAGAATAAAAATCAACAATTTTTTTTAAAAAAATAGAATAAGTTGAAAAGGAACCCTTTGATAGTAAAATAAAAAAAAGTTAGAAAAAAACTCTTGATTTGATGATAATGATCAGTCACTGAGCTACATCGAAAAAGAAAATGAACAGGAGAAAAAAAAGACTCTAAGACAAAACAAAAACACATCAGTTGAAAAAAAGTGTTTACACTTCAAATCCTGGATCATATCTATTCCCAATTAAATATATCTTTGAAATAGGAAAGTTTTTTCTTGATAAACTTTCTATTTAGATTAATATGAAGATCTTGAAAAAAAGAAAACATCAAGTCATCACTTGTTCATTTAATAAAGATAACTTTCACATTCCATTTGCCCTCTTTTTCTTTCTGCATTTCTCTATACAAACAATACACAGTTCCACACACACATCATTCACAGCCCTACACACGAGATTGGCGTTGCAGTTTATTGAGCCCATGGAGCAGTCCACGAGAAACCTTCAAATTCCTGTTTTTTCATGAACGATCCCCCAAAGAAGATAAGTTGGTCTATATTCTAGATCAAAACGAAAGGAAGTAAAAACTTACTTTTTGATCCTCAGCTCTTAATTGACTATGAACAGGCGTTAATCTAGGACTTTCTTTAGTAAATTCTGAATCGAAGTTCGATACATCCATCGGTCCATTCTATCATACACATATCCAGAAGAGAGTTATTATGAGTGTTTCCTTCAAAAAACCAAAAATATCGAGATCCAAGAAGGAAAACTTACGACAGTAGGGAAATAAGGTGCAGGCACTCTCTTTCTATACACATCCTCCCAAACCGTTTCCCTGAAGAAAGGATGAGCTTTAATCTCTTCCGCATCCGTAGGTCCTCCACCTAATCTTCTTAATGGGTCTCTGGTTAATAATTTTTGTAAAATCGAAACCGAATCTCTTGGCATATGAATCGGATAAAGTGGTTCATCTTCTAGGATCGCATCAAAGATTTCATCTTCATCATCTCCTCTGAATGGTGATTGTCCTAATAACATCTCATAGATCAACACTCCGAACGCCCACCAATCTACCGCTCTACCGTATCTTTGTTCAAGTAAGATTTCGGGTGCCATGAACTCGGGTGTACCACAAAATGTGCTCTGCGAGTCAGAACGTTATGAGGTCAGTTTCACACCATACTTCGTCGGGGAGGTAAGGAAAAACTCAACAGTCGTGTTCTGATACCACATCTCTTCTTTACAAAGCCCATAATCAGCAACCTTGATATGGCCGTCAAGTGTCAAGAGGATATTATCCAATTTCAAATCCCTGTATAATGATTGCCATACCCATTAAACCATTTTTTCAATACCAACACCGCAGTTGTCGAATTCAGAGAGAAAGACAACCTACCGATAAATTACTCCATTCTGATGAAAGTATTCCAATGCTAGCAAAACTTCAGCAGCGTAGAATTTAGCTCGCCTTGGAGTAAATTGTTCTCGTTGGATATGTAACATTAGATCACCTCCACTAACATATCTATTCAATTTAAAAGGGAATAAATGGCGGTTTCATTCAATACTCATAACTTCTATTTGATCACAAAAGAGATCGAACTCAACTCCATCACAAAATAGATTCTAGTCTCAGTTTGGAAACAAGAATGTAGTCCAATCAAAAACGGATGTCTTTCACGACTGGCGGTCAGAAAGACTCTCTTTTCAGATTTCGTACTAAGGAAAGATTCTCGGCAAGTTCATCAATACTTCCATCACTCAGAACAGCTTATAAGAATCAACGCACCTTTCTACCTCATCGTTTTCAATTATAAAATCTTTCTTCAACACTTTGATGGCCCATAACTGGCCAGATCTTTTTTCTTCAGCCAACATGACTTTCCCAAAGTTACCTTTGCCCAAGACAGCCAAGAAGTTGAAGTCATCCAATCCAATTTTCCTCTGCGCTTTACTACCTGACCTAGATCTTGATGATGCCGGAGCGTTGATGAGGGCTGAATTGCTACTGCTCGGGGTAATGGGGGAAACGTTGGATTTGGTAGGGGAAGACATCGGTGGTGAAGTGATACGAGGGTCATATCGATTTGAAATGGGTTGTTGCGGTGATGTCATTTGTTGAGGCGAAGTGTTTGGAGGCGGGCCTTGGGATAGCCTTGCTTGTGGTTGAGGTGGCAAGGGGCGCGAAGCTGGGCCGGAAGAGAGAGGTGGACCCGGTCCAAAGAGGCCAGGAGGTGGCGGCTCAGGCATGCGCATGGGTTCCATGGGGGTTGGCAAAGGACGAGACCCGGAGGGTCGTTCCTGGCCTTCAGACTCTCCATAAGGAAGATGAATTGGAACAGGCATATTGCCAGCCGAAAGGGGAGGTTGTACATTGGTCGGACTGGGTCGTGAATGGTAATCGGAGCTCGGAGGCATCGACAAAGGTGCACCGAGCTGAACCCGACCGAACTCTTGATGGAGTTTCTCAGCTGACTCGATCGTAGACGTAGGCGATGGTCGATTGGGAGAGCTGATGTGATCTTGTTTCAATGGCGAATGAGAACTTAGTCGAGTGTGTTGTCTGGTCTTAGCAGTCTTGATTTCTTGTAAAAGTCTATTGGCCGTCTCCATCGACATCCCGCAAAAGTCGGGTACGAGGTGAGCACAGTCGGCATGTGATGTCATGCTACACTCTGTACATCGGCGAGCATTCTTTCGTCCCAATGGTAGCAACATTCCGCAATGACAGCACCAACCAGGGGTGATGGTGGTCATCGGTTCAAATCGATGAGGTATTCGATGATTCAACATCTTTTCTTCATCCTCGTCCTGTCATAAGTCGTGTAGAGCAAGGATCAATCAGTCTGTATATATTTTTACCAGAAGACCAAGAGAGGTGACTGACTGCATCTGCATTTGATTTGGAGATACATTTCGTGACCACCTTCGTGAAACAACGTTTGTGACACAGATACTTGCAATCGGAACACTGCATCCCAGAAGCATTGTACAAAAGCTCCCCGCAGAGAGCACATCGTACAATCTGGTAGAATTGTTGAGCTATGAATTGATGGCCATTTTGTTCATGGACTTCTTCCTTTTTCTTTCGCACCGCACCTTGTCGCCCGAGGCCTGCGGTCTCATAAGGTCTCTTGCGAACGTTGGACTTGACTGTACGATTCAAGTTCAAGAGGTTCAGTCTTTGGCGGGACAAAACAGTGTGAAGAGTGTCTTAGAATATCAACGTGCTGACCAAAGTTGAGATTTAAGCCGATCGCGCCGGCCGGCTCGACCGCAAACCAGGCTTCTATTCCTTCCGACGAGTTGCCACCACTGGGGATTCCGGGAGGCTGTGCACCGAGACTCGTGATCGGCGAGCCAGAACTACCTGAGCCCCCGATGGCTATCTCGCCTGCGCTACCCCCACCTCTGGAATTGACCCGGGCAGCCGTGACCCAGCCCGGACCAGACTCATTACCAATTTTCTTGCGACGAAGCTCCTCGACTACATCATTGATTCGGACCCAAAGTAATCCGATTGGGATGACCGAGTCTTGATTGGATGAGATACGGTCATAGATGATGATCTCGAGTTCGTTGGCCTTGTCAACATGAATTTCAAACTCTTCATGCCATCGATCGTTGCGGACGGGATGAGTACGAGCACGAGGAGTGTCTTCAACCTTAACCACTACAACCGTTTCCGTCGTGCCTTTTTTGGCGGATAGTGGAGCGTGATCGAGATCCCTAGCCGAAGTGATGGTGATTTGAAGTGCACCTGAGATTGGGCGGCGAGGATGACCTTTGCGCTCTTCCGATTCTGCATCCTCATCTTCGATTCCAGTGACCTCCAAGCTCTTGTAACGTTTCAGTGCTTGACCAAGTAAGAGCATCTTTTGACTTGACTCGACACGCTTCCTCTCGGCTTCAGCACGACTCTTTTTGTCGCCCCTTAAAGGTAGAGAAGAGTAGATCAGCTTGGGAAAGATGATGTAAAGAGAGTATGATCCAACTGAACTCAAGTTGATAAAGTTTGATCATCTTTTCGATTCCATTCTTATATTGGCTTTCAACACAAATCTTGAACTCGAGTTGATGGAGCATTCGACCAATCTTGGCCGCCGTGAGGGGTGTATCATACTTGATCAAATCTATCATTTGATGAAAGAAGATTAGTTTTCAAGAGGGGAAGAAGTTAAAAGAGTGATCATAAGCGCGTACCTAATGCAGTATAACGCTTGACTGACTTGGGAATAGGGGAAGCAAGTTGAAGTGAAGTGGAAGATGTTGGTGTGGGTGCAGTCGGAGATTGTTCGGAAGGAGATTCTAATTCTTGAATTGATTGTTGATAAAAACTAATAGTCTTTTCGCTATCTCGAATTTTTGAGTCGCATGATCGAATGATATCCTGATTTGACGTAGCAGTCCGCATCACCTGGAATCCATGAATGATTTTACGCTCTTTTGAGATTCGAGATTGAAGGTCTTGAATTTTTTGTTGATTTGACTATGCGGCAAGGACAGATACGGATTAAAGGTAAGCAGTGCATTTAAGACGGAGATCAATAATCCAAAAGAAGCTAACCGCCATGATAGTAAGATAGAGGCGATAATGAGAATGATCAAGTTCTCTTTCGTATTATTTATTCTCAAGTTAGTTCTTATTGATTTTGGTTCAGTTTCTTGATGATGATGATGGTGCTGGTGCTGGCGATGGCGATGGTGATGATGGTGTTTGTCCTTGTTCACCGTTTTACAACATATATGCTATGATGCTGTGCTACTGAGAGCCATCAACTGTCACTCGAAATGGGCTGACCAAAGATTAACACAAAGTTCAAACTGTATACAATATTACAACCACTCTCACCTGTGATTGCTCTGTGATATGCCCAACACCGATAAAGGAATATCACTTCAAGTTCCACCACTGCCTCAATAATTGGAAAACAAATTAGAGTTTATACCTACCTACACCACCGGAGGGTTCGTTTTTTTCTTTTTTTAAAGTGCATGAAGGATATATTGTATACAGCACTATCTGAACAAGTTAGGAAAGTAGGAGACTAGTCTACCTTGGAGGATTGGCTATCTAGTCAGAGCAAGGGATTTTGTTGTCTTTTGGCTTTTGAATTTCCTACATTTTTTTCCTTTGAGATGTCTAGTAAAGTGAGCTGTTTCCATCCTTGTGGATTTGGGATCGCGTCAACTGTTGATAATGTATCATTCAGACCATTTATCTTTTTTATAATCACCTTTAGGCATTTAGGCCACCTGAAGGGAGCGGTGATCCCCTCCTATATATACACCTTTGTGCAAGCACACCCATTAGGAATTCAGTGTAAGAATAGAGTAATTTAGTCTCAAAACTTCTTGTGGTTTTAACAACAGCAATGAGCAGGCATTTGATCACCCTCCTTTGCCTCCTATTCTAGCGCCAACCGGAGTCACGGGAGAACAAGGGAGTTGATTGTGGCATAGGGTAACAGTGATAAACCGTCCCGAGTTGATGTTTAAGCCAATTCAAGTGATTGTTTGAGCTAAGTAAATGTGAAGGATCTGTCTCGGAAGCGGTTGATCCTGTCATCCGAAGCCGTTGTATGGGATTGAACAGTCCTGAGTGACATCTTTGTTTGTGAGGTGAGTTCTTCAGCTAATACCAAGACTTTTCAATCCTTTGCTCCGCGGTCGTCCTCTTTGGTTTATTCATTGGCTGTGTGATTGGCTTCTATGGTTTATCTTGTAAATAGGAATGAAATTGAAATTTTACAAAGAATGAAATCAGCTAAATGAGGAAGAACTTTAGGCAATTCAGCAGTTTAGTGACATTGTTCCACTTTACTTGTACTAGATCTACACGGGCGAGCGGCCGCCCTATCAGTGTCAAAATTGTGACACGGTGTCACA